>JAQFZW010002054.1:0-20253 GCA_034687055.1 Heteromurus nitidus
ATGGTTCAATGAAAGTAATTTCTAATTTCATATTCGTTATCAGTGCGCGATTCCCGTCATTTTGGTACCCAATTCGGTCTTGTAGTTGAAAAAAACTTTTTCGTTCAACGGGGATTTGTTTAGCGTCCTCCGCCAGTACTTTCCACTCGAATTTTGACTGCTTTTGAATATGAATGATGATAGCATAGCATGTAGTTCTCAGCCTACATTAGCACTCCTTTTATGACATGTGCCTTTATTTATTCAGTGAAATTAACCAAAGGAGGCGGACAGAAATGGATGACGTGATCTTAGACTGCTCTGATGAGGAAGAATATGCAAGAACTGGTGTTTCGGTATGTATTTAAAATATGTATCCATATGCAATGGCAATGCAAACTATGATTGAATGGTTTTCAATTTGAAAATAATTGTTCTAAAATTAATTCGATGCATAGCACGGAAACACATGGTGTCCCAAACTGGAGGAGATCGAAGTATTGTACCAGCGGCTGAAACATGAGAAGGTGCTAGAATTTCAATGGAAATGCCCCGGAAGGCGAAATCCCAATGAGGACCTAAAAACATCAGAAGAAACCGAGAAGCCCGTTGTGGAAGCAATGTAAGAAAATCCGTTGAAGTTGTGAACTGGGGAAATACGAGTTTTCATTACAAGCAAATTTGTACGTTGCATCCTTTTCATTTTACAATAAATGGCAATTTTGTTTTATAGGAATGTTTCCGGTGCGTATGATTTCGACTTTGACGACGACGCCGGTCCTGTTCCCCAGAAACTCTCATCCAAATCAAATACCCCGAAGAATACAACAAAGAAAAGGACAACGCTTGCTGGAATTGTTGCAAATATGGAAAAGCATAGAATAATGGACAAAATGGGGGACACTTCTCCTTCTAAATCCTCGAATAATTGATTCTGACTTATTTTTGAAAATATCAGTGTGAATGGCATTTAATTGTTAATACGTTTAGAATTTAAGGCATACTTTTCTAACGTTATCATATTAGATGTACTATGAATGCATGTTTCTGTTTGTTGAATAAGTATGCTGCTGTTTCCTAATTCGTAAGTTTGATAAATTTTGTAATTGAATTGAATGAGTTTCACATGTACCATGATGGAAGTCTATGAGAAAGAATAAATTGAAAACTGGAGTACTAGTAAAATCTGTTTTGTGATTGAAACTTTTTGCCTTAATTCTCCAAATCCAGGAATCAACTACTGTGTGCATCTCTACGGATATAAATCTCGAAATATTTGAATTTCTAAACGATTTTTAATCAGTTAAAACAACTAATAGAACTGGAGGAATTGGTCTTGAGAATGTTTTATTATCCTTTGACGCAACAGGTAATTTGAAACTCAACTGGGAACTGTGGAGTGCAAATTTGAAGGCTGCAAATGAACCAGCATAAACATGCTTGACGCCAGCGACAATGTGGGTCCTTCGCCAGATGATGCGGATGAGGACGAAGGGGGCCAAAAACGGGTTAAAATTTCCATAGCCAAACAATTGCAAGCTTTCCGGGCAAGTAAGTCTTCAGGTTCAAATGTAAAACTTCAGAGAACGCAGATTGTTAGACAGAAAATAGTTGACGATGAGCCAGTTGGAGCTGGGCTAACAATACCAGAGGAAACGCCTGAAACTTCGACACCGAGTTCCAGTGGCTCCAATCAAGTTTCTCAGAGTACCTCTGGGGCGCCTGTAGAAGAAAATGAAAGCATTTCCGAAAACCATGATTTCTCGCCCATGGAAAGTCAGCCTTCGGCGAACGTTATTCGACCCATTGACAGAGCTGTTGTACATCAAATTTGTTCTGGGCAGGTAAGCTACAGTAGTTGTATTCGTTTCCTTGTCCTAAATGGCCTCAAAACTAAGAAGGATACAAGTTTAATATCTTGATTCATATTTTAGGTTATCGTAACTCTCAGCACAGCGGTGAAAGAGCTCGTGGAAAATAGCATTGATTCAGGTGCTACTAAAATTGATATTCGACTCGTGGAGAATGGAAGCAAGCTCATTGAGGTTTCAGATGATGGGAGTGGAATAGATGAAGTGAATTTAGAAGGACTAGGTAATAATTTCACGAAATACCAGGACCGGATTCATTCTTCTACGCCAAATGATAACTCACTGACAATGATTCATGCAATTTTTTTGCTACAGCTCTAAAACATCATACTTCAAAAATCTCTGAATTTGAAGATCTTGAAAGTCTCTCCACCTTCGGATTCCGAGGGGAAGCCTTGAGTTCATTGTGTGCATTATCAAATTTAACAGTGATTACAAGGCACAAAAGCAGCGACCTGAAAATCGGCTATAAGATTGAATATGAAAACAGTGGGCGAATCTCATCAAAAACACGATGTGCTCGGGAGTGTGGAACTACCGTCGTTTTAAAGGATTTATTTCACACTTTGCCAGTACGTCACCGAGAATTTAATAAGAATCTCAAGCGAGAATTTCATCGTCTGATTAATGTCCTGTATGGTTACTGCCTAGTCGTGCATGGAGTTAGGTAATGCATATGAATATCTTGCGTAATTTATAATTGCGTCAGAAATCTTATTTCAAATTTATCAATTTCACTTAAGCCAATATGAATTTCCAAATCTTACTCAATTTTTGTTGCAGAATTTCATGCACAAATCAGACTGGAAGCGCTGGACCGACAAAAGTAATTGCAGTTCCAGCGTATAATTCCATGAGAGAAAGAATTGTGGCAGTATTTGGGAGCAAACAGGTTTGTTATCAGATGGAAAAATGACAAATTATTAATGAAATGTAATAAACACAAATACAATTTGTTCACAGAGTAAAATATTTTTTATACATTAACGTTTTTAGCTGACCTCATTAATTCCAATTAAACAATGTGAGACTATACCTGAAGAAATTCTTGCTGAGTATGGCTTGACTGAGAAAACTTATGAGAGGAAATATGAGTTGGAAGGTTACATTTCTATACCGAATCAAGGACGTAGTTCAAATGACAGACAATTTTTCTTCATAAACTCTAGACCTTGTGATCCAGTAAAGGTAACATTGTTATGCACATGCAAGCTCGTGCACACGTAATCTCTTGTAATATGCGTCTAATAATTACTTTTTGTATTGGAACACAGATAAGCCGTGTAATTAATGAGGTGTACCACGGTTTTAGTCGACAGCAAAATCCATTTGTATGCCTTCATGTGAAGACCAATAGGGAAAATGTGGATGTAAATGTTACCCCGGACAAAAGAACCTTGTATGTACAAAACGAGAAAATCCTTCTCGCAACTTTAAAGGTTACGTTACTTCTATTGATATTGTGTAGTATGTATCTACTCAGATCTCAAGAAGATGTCATTCATTAATCTTTCATACATTTGAAACACAGGCCACCTTAAAGCCGATGTTTGCTGACGCTGCATCCTCCTTCATTCCTGTGAACTCTCAAATTCCGTCTTCTCAACTAACTTTTACTCGCCAGTCCTCGCAGTCCCAAGATAACACGCTATGCCTTTCTTCCCCGTTTGAAGTATCTTCGGAGGAAATGGAAACTGACGACGATACTGTCACTACATTTGCTTCCCAACGTTCCACGGCACCCGTTACCTTTAGAACAAGTGGTTTATCCAGTAGTAGTAGTTTAGGACGGAAAAAGATTACAGATTTTAGTGCTCCTTACAAGAGGTCTGGAGACTTTGACCGATCTCGAGTTCTAGACCAGTCAAAACAACCAAGATTATTCTCAGGCGCTCTTCGACAATTCGAATTGAAAGGGAAAAGGGCATTTGAGGGTAGAAAAGATGAGACAATTCACGTGGAAAATCAAGATTCTGAAGAAGAAGTGAATATTCAAGACTCCGATGATGAGGGTAACGGCATGAAACAATCGACGAACTCATCAACCTATTCACGAAGTTTCAGGCAAAATGTTGGGGAAATACGCTCAAACTCTCGAGAAGATTCTGATGACGAAGACATTGAAATTGTATATGACGATGAAATCGAGTATGATCTCGATGGCCAAAGAGATTCCAGAACAATTACAGTTAGCGTAGACTGGAAGAACATTTCATCAGCACTGATCGCACGGAAGGAGAAAAGTGCTACTAGTTCTTCCACAATTAGTTATGCCAGGCGATTCAGAGCAAAAATTTCACCCCAAGATAACACGAGTGCTGAAGAAGAGTTGAAAAAGCAGCTCACAAAAGACATGTTTGGCCAGGTAGAGAATCATTTGAGCATGAGATGAGAGTATATACCTTATTACAAAGTAATTATAAAGTATATACATTGGGGCATGTGTAGCATGTTCGAGGATTCTCAAAGCATGAAATATACCGAATAATTATGATTTCAGATGGAGATACTTGGCCAATTCAATCTCGGGTTTATCATTGTAAAGAATGGTCCCGACTTATTCATCGTTGATCAACATGCATCAGATGAAAAGTACAATTTTGAAGATCTTGAAAAAACGACAGTGCTTCAGGGCCAACCTCTTATAAGGTAAATCCTTTTTTATATTCTCATTACGTAAAAGTGTGTACGTTCCAAAAATTTTAATTGGACAAAAAAAGGAAAACCTACCACAACGTAATTACATAATGAAAAAAATTGTGGCGATGTATTATTATCAATACATTTTGAATATGTACCTGATTTTGTATCTTTACTACGTAGCCCTTTAGATCTCCAACTTCCTGCCATTAGTGAAAACATAATAGTCGACAATGTTGAAGTTTTTCAAAAGAACGGGTTTGATTTCATCATTTCACCTGACGGTAATAATTTATTGCCACAAATTAATCGCCCGCTGTTCCCCATTATCTGGAAATGCTGTGAAAGTGAGAAGTTGTTTAGATAACTTTGCTTATGCTTTGTTGTAAAATGTTTCTTTCTTTTCTGGATGTCCGGTCTTTCGGAAACTAATTTGTAGAGGAGCCCACGAAAAGGATTAAACTGGCAAAAATTCCTTACTCGAGGAATACTGAATTTGGCAAATCAGATGTGGAGGAATTAATCTTTATGATGGAGGTATGAATTTGTTCATCGTTTTGTTGCAAAAAAATGCAATTTAATGCATTGTAATCGAAAGAGGTTATGTATACGTGGATATGCAAGTAAATTCTAAGATTTAATTCGTTTGCACCATAAAAAAAGCTTTTATTGATTTTAATTTATGCTCCTAACATGAACAACAGGATGCATCCGACAAATCTTTCTATCGTCCAACAAAAATCAGACAAATGTTTGCTTCTCGTGCATGCAGAAAGTCTGTCATGATCGGAACAGCGTTGAATCCAAAGGATATGCGAACCATTGTGGACCACATGGGAGACATGGAGCAACCGTGGGTAAGGGAAAGCATCCATGCGTATGCTTAATATGCAACTACTTCGTTCAACCTTTTCCGTGTGAAAATAATTCATTTTATTTTTGGATATGAAACAATAATTGCTTCATCTTTTATCACTGGCCTTTGTTGTCTGCCCCATTGAAATATTATGTTTTTTCTATTCTCTATCTCTTCCTTCAGAACTGCCCTCATGGAAGACCAACAATTCGGCATTTAATCAACTTGAATCTCCTTCCCGATGTGGATTTAACCAAGTTTAACCATTGAAACTTTTATGTACAGCAATTAATACTTTTTATCTCATTTGTTCAGAAAAAGGAATGTTACATGTATTCATTGCATGCTTGTATGTAATATATAAAAATGTGTCTTCAGATCGTGCTTTACTAGATCGCATCATCATTATTTTTATATTCGGGGGTAACAGTGTAAAATATTCAGTGTGGCCTTATCTTCCACGGTTTTTGCTACAGTATGCAAGGATCTATGAAATGTAAAGAGCCATAAATAATAATGATTAATCAAAAAAGTTCCAGCAGGTTGGACTGTTATTGCGAATGTGCATTGTTCATCTGAAAACATTCATTTCATTCATCTTATGTTCGCTGATGTCCGTCAAAAAAATGCATTCAATTGAAGACATACACCTTTAATGCATAGTTTAATGCTGTTTATGTTGATGAGTCCACAATGTACACACATCATATATTTTAATTTATATCCATATTCATTCATGTTCAAAATGAACTTGAAATGGGTTGACGTAGAGGCGATCCTGTTCTTCTAACACAGAGAAAAAATATATGTGCATAACCAACATAGTAATTACTGTCAGCAGCAACAGTAGCTCTCTGCTCTGTAATCCTAGTTGAATGCAACCAGAGAGAGTCCTCATTGTCCACGCACAATGACAAAAAGTACAATTGGAATTACCACTTAAAAGCCATTTCAAACTCTTTTCTTTTTGCAAGCCAAGAAAAAGTGTAGTGGCAGAAACAGCTATGATCTCACGTCTTTTTCTTCAGCTTACCTTTAGCTCTATACTACAATTTTGCTTCTTTGACTGAAGATGAAGTACACATCGCGAAAAATTTCATGAATGAAAGCATTTTTAAGCAGTTTTTCACAGAAAGTCTCCTGTTGCTTCAGCATTGTTGCATGATTTAAGATTTCAACTTGTTAAGTCTTGAGTTGAATACGAAAGATAGAAAAAAGCTTCCAGAGATTTTGAAATGTTCGCAGATCCCTATGCTTTTCTGCATTACATTCAAAACAGTAGATTTATTTGCATTTTGGGACATGAATGTGTGACTTCTCAATTCACACCTCAAATTACATTACTGAAATTAATTCAAGTAGAAAACTTCAACATTTCAGCTCAAGAATTCTAGCATAGTCAAGTCTCCCATATCAAACAGTAACAGTTAAAATTTTCCCCAACTGTTCATCTGCATTATGGATAGTGTTCAATCAAAACGAATTAAGTTTTCTCTAGATAAATGCTTCTTTAAAATTTAAAAAAATAAATCCATCCTTCCAAACTTTTGCACCAAAGGCCAATCTTGATTAAGCAAATTAAATTCGAATATATGTAATTATCCTATCAGCATACAATGAAGATATAAACGTATGTGGGGAGTCTTTTCTTTTTGGAGACGCCCACATCACATCGCATGAGTCGTACAATAAATATTACTTCCTTTTCTAACACCCTTCACTCGTGTGCACTCTGAAGCTTCAAGTATATTTTAAGTTATGTTCTGAAAGTTTGTACCGGCGATTCTTTGAGAATCGAATGGTCGTAGTGCTGCTTTGCTTAACCTGACTCGCCCATTCATTCATTCATTCCCCTTATGCAAGTTTAACCTTTTTTGTAGATTATTTATATGTATTTCGGGTTCATATGGATTACCTACCAAAAGATACTTTACTGAATCATGTATTCATAAAGATTCTCTAGTGATTTACCTTATATACTCATTTAACAATCTAACAAACTCTGCACATTCTTATCAATGATTTGCAGCAGGGGTGGCGGCTTCATTTCCTCCTCCTGTCTTCTCGTATCTTATGAGAGGTAGAGAATTTTATGACCTTCACATCACTCTTTTCTCTTGATGATGCCCGTCTTCTTCTTCTCTCTTGAAATAATAAAAAAATCATTCAATTATTTTATGAAAGCGCTATGAGTTCTTCTCATAAAAAATCCAGTTTTGCAAGCGCATCGTTCGGTTGATGCTTCTCGCAAATTTCTTTTCCTGTGCTGAAATTATCCTATTATTAACATGGAATAATTTTTTAAACATTTTTTTTCGACATAATTTTCTCTCTCTCTCTCTCTCTCTCTCTATCCAAACGACTGCACATTATATTTAAGTTGTAAGTAGGAGTCAAACGATGATGCAAGTATATACCTTTCCTATAATAATGAACTGTGTAATAATCATAATACCGCATATCATTACACTACGGTGAGCAAATATTAGTTAGCTGCGAACACTAATAGGCAGGAGCGCTTTCGTCTCAAGATAATAAGTTAAGGATCCGGTAGACGAAGTGAACATTATTAGTGCAATTAAAGTAAGGAGAATAATGAAAGAAAGAAAAATATATATAGTGCAAGTGCAGATTGCAAAAATATTTTTTACACATATAACCACATATAGTTCACAGTGGGATATATGTATGTTCTTGTTCTAGTAGTGCAATGCAAGTTTAAAATGTAATATTACGGTGGGAAGTCACCTGTCAGTATATTTCAAGGATATTTATCTGATTGCAGATATCCGTCTGACACTTTCGTTTGGCCGAGGTTGGACTTTGCAATTAAAAGTTCAAGAGCCTTGATAGTTTTATGCGCTACAGAATAATACTCATGGTTTTATGAATACTTTTCTCTCATCAGCGTGCCACCGGAAAGCTACCATGCAGCTACGATGAGCTACCATGTTTTCGCAGATTTGCAAAAAAATATTTTGTTTTATTACAAAACATGATGAATTGGTGTAACAAGCAAGATAAGAAATGGGGTGGAACGGGAAACAGAAAAAAAGTATTAAATACGGGAAACCGATTTGGGAAGAAATTATGAGAAAGGGTATAAGAGAAATTTATCCTTTGTGAAGGTTGACCTGTTGCACAATTCACAGGATACATTAGTCCTGGAAAACAGAAAGGAGTTTTTGAGATAAAGAGAGTCAAAAGTGAGGATGAGGAGAGAGGCAAAAGGCGAAAAGATTATCTGGATTGATTTTGTCTGATTTTAAGTCCCGATTGTGTCATCCGTGTGTACATCTAGTTAAAAGCAGGGTCGTAAACCAAATCTTCATTAGCGAGAGATGAAGACAGTGAAGATGAGATTTATGTCGAATAAAAAAACTTTTGTGTGTATCCCACTGATTTCAAACTTTTCACCATCAAAAAGTTTAATGCTTATGAGAAAAGCGCAGTAGCATAATAATAATATATATTACTTTAGCTTTTAGATCGCGATATTATCCTCATAAAAGGTTCCTATAATGTTAACTACGTACATCACAGTTAGCTTCAACTTGAAAGCATAGCACTAGCACAAGTGATGTACATTTCTGCATGTATATGTCCATAATCAAATCAAACTTGCTAGCAAAGCGTGAATTCAATCGGTAACAGAGTTTTTTCTCTATTAAAAAGTTTGTGCTTTAACTGGAATTAGTTGCAAGTCATCATTCGTCAAAAGGAGTCCATGCGAGATGATACACATTTTGTGGGACTTGCTCTTCTCTCGCACACACACATTCATTGAAATGAAGCTGAGTTTTTTTTGTGTGTCCGCCTCGTCACTCGAAAGCAGCCAAAAATTCCAGCCAGTCACTCAAACTCACTTCTCACTGTTTCAAATGTTATTAGACCACTAAAACTATAAGGATTTTGCATTGTGTTTAAAACATTTCAATGCAAACTTGAATCATATACGTAGGTTTTGCATCACGCTTTGCCACCTCTCTCTCTCTCTCTCTTCTAGCGTATTTCCCTGCCTGCCTCAGTTTAGTCACTCTCGAAAAAAACTTTCGGAGGAATCATTCTATTGTATGAATGATCATCGTGATGATCTTGATGGAAATGAGATGAGTTATACGGATGAAGATGAAGGGGAAAAAGTGTTTTGTGAGTGATGTATATAAAAATGTTCACAATAAAAAAAACTAAACGATCCAGGTATGCATAATATACATAGTTTTTTCCCGTAGACAAAAGAGTTTTACATCCGTGTAACTCCCTTTTCTTCTCAACCAAATACCCTTTTGTTGCTGTTGCTGATCTGAAGAATCCCTGAGATTTTCCCGTTTTTTTCGCCGTCTTGTCGACTTGTCTTTATTGATATACATACTTGATTACATGACACGATGACAGTCATTCTGTTCACGTGAACGTTAAAAGGGGAATAGGATGTAAATTGTTTCTGCAACAAAGAGGAACTGGTGTAACGCAATAGAAATAATGTATGGTAGGTGCACATGAAAAATATATGTACGTATATAGTGCAACATTTTTCGGCCCATGAAGTTTTCAGTTTCATCAACGTGATTTCCATATGGGGAATCCATCTTCAGAGTGAACTTATTTTTATGGATTATGGATTTCAATTAAGAAATGTAAATTGGGAACCTAGCTTTCTTTCCAAAACACAATTTTATTATTTTCTCGTTAATCGTATTCATTTTGATAGAAGACCACCCCGCCCCAAGCTGTCTTCAAGTGATCAATGCCTTTATTAACAGAGTGGAAGATAAAATGGATGGATTATCGTTTTCAGAAATTTCGCCAGTTTAAAATTAACTCAACGCTATATACATGCCCCCATCTCGGTGAACAGGAGCAGTTATCTGCTTAATGACCCTTTACCAGCAGCACCGACATAATGTCTGCACAGAACAAAGTGTTATTTTACTTCGGCTCAAGTTGCAAACACCTTGTCTGCGGTTCTGTTTTAAAGCGATTTTTGAAATTCCATTGCGCTCAAGTGCGACGAGCCTCCATTTCAATGCAATACTCATGTTCAATTGTGTACACCGTTTCTGTGTGGGCTTCTTTTAACAAAAAGTTTCGATAAAAAAAATTACAACCGATTGAGATCACTGAGACTCTGTACCGCAAACCCGTATGTATCGAGTATGGATTTTATTTCGTCGAGGAGAAGAGACGAACAGAGAACAGCAGACGAGAACAGTGATTTAAAATATGCTCATTTTCCTTTTGTAGTTTTTTTCTTCACTTTGAAGCGGTTTGAAACTTAGTTTGGTGCACCTAATGAATCGGTCAATGAATTCACATTTTTCATTCATTCATAAATCCCCTATCGACTTAATTATAGTTTCTTTTTGTTCTCAGAGTTATTATACATCCATGTACTTTTACCACAAGGGGAAATTATTCACGCCTTGGCGAACCATGTAATTTCACCTCGCAGCAAGTAATAAAAAGGAACAGTGCTAAGATGGAAGAAAACAAGCCTTTTCCCTAAATATATGATAATAATGTTCGGGTGTAATAGGATAATCCTTGCTTTTCTCACTAATTTGTTGGAGAGAGAGAGAGAAGAGATCACAACCAAAAGAATACAAACCGGTGACTGGTTTTTATATAAAAAAGGAAACCTGTTGGAAGCGCACAATGGAAAATAAAAATATTTTTTTGCAAAAATAGTTTTTGCAACATCATGCAGTGTGGTGTGCGTGCACTCTGCACATTCCTCGAGTGTAATTATTTCAATGGAACAAGCCACACTGAGGAAAAATATGTTTATAGTGTCCATTTTGAAGGAGAAAAATATTTTTATCCTATTAGCCTTACTTGATGAAATGAAGCCATTTAAGATTTAAGACATGGGGAAAGAGATGATATATATACGTGATAAGTAAAACAGGCTTTTGTACATTTTTAAAATCATTTTCTCCCCTCAATCTGCAAATTACCACTTACGAAAAGCAAAATTTTCGCATGTGTGCAGAATTCCAAAGTATGCCACTTTTTACTTTATAATGCAATTTTCTCTCGAGATGAGATGAGATGCAACTTGTCTGAGGTTGAGGTTTTGTTTGTAAGAGTCCATGGATTTATGATATTTTTCCACTTTTCTCTCCAACTTTATTTTAAATCAAAGAATGATTACATAAATAGCATACCTAACACTTTGCAATGTACACCGATATGAAGTTAATGATGAGTTTTTGGTTTTGCTTTAAATTCTGTGGAGATTACATGTAAAATATGTGTGGAAAATTCTTAGGCACATTCGTAAATGCAGTGTATGTATATAATTCCTTGGTATACGTAGCGTACTTCCGGTTCTAGTAAAGAGAAATGAGCTTGATCGAAGAAACACTTCGCCTTACCATATATTATTATTGATTGCAAGTTACAACGAAAGGTGCACTCTCTGGCCCATTCTCTGTAATTTTCTTGAAATACCTTTTCGAATTTTCAATTGCGAAAAGTGCTCTCGTTTTAATGGAATGGTTAAAGCGTTTTGCTTGTTGATTTACTTAAATTGGAGAGAATACGTACATGTCCAGCAATAGCTGCCTTCAATTTTAAAGAAAGCTTCTTGATACATTATTGCATAAAGCTGTATTCATCATCATAAAAATCTAGATCCTGGACTGTGTGTGTATACGCATTTCTAATCTTGCTCTTAAAGACTATAGGATTTCATTTTAATCATCCGAAAATCGCTGCACTCCACTCAGCCGGTATCCACTTTACGACTAATCACCTTTTCCTTAGAGACTTTTACTTAAGGATGTGCCCAGTACTTCTGCTTAACGTTGGAAAGTAACAAGTCTCATTGCATCTCTCTAAACGATGCATATCGCGAGGATGGATTTGTTCTGTCACTCGCATCGCATGATTAGTTTTTGTGTTCCAGTTGTGTCGAAGGCGGATGTAGTTTTTTGTGTCCGCGTGTAAGTGCTGTGCTCTCTCGATCGTCTCTGATCTTTCAGTCAATTTTTTTGGCTAGAGGAGCTCGCTTTTGCTCAAGTTGCTTGTTTTACCACAAATATATTGACGTACACATGTCCAATCAATTTCTTTTCAGATGAATGCTTTTCGTTCAACATAAAATGATGACGATGATGGCTATTTTATGGCCATTTATTTTGCAACAGCAGTAGTGCTGCCTCCCACAAAGCTGGCCAAAAAAATGAATAGGATATACTCAATCTCTTATGGCTCACTATAAAACTACTATTCACAAGTGAATAGCTCTCTAAGAAAAAAAACTGAAGTGTATAAAAAGGGGAGCAACAAGTCAACAAGAGAGCGAAAACGGATTTCAGTTTTTTTCGTTGAATGCTCTAATATCCTTATAAATTTGTATGTAACGAAAAATCATCATGAATTTATTATGTGTAGGAGATTTTGAACGCAGACGGTTTGTGAGAGTATACGTTTGTCTGTCTTTCTGTTACTTTGTCCACCTCGATTGACTTTTCTCAGATTTTATGGCAGTAAGTACCTTTATTGGAAATCAAATCTATGACACATAATGCAACCTTGTTTATCGCTTAAATGCACCTGATAATACTTTCTGCAATTTCAGAATTTACCTCAGCTTCAGCTTCATATTGACACATAGTTTCAAGACAGTTTATTGTTATGTGTAGCAGTTTGAATGGAATCAATGAGGATGCATATCACCATCCTCATACTCAAACACAATCAAACCACATCAAAAAAATTCTCTGGATGGAAGGAGGAATGGATCCAGGTAGAGCAAGGGCACGGCCCAGTCAATATATCTTCATCGAAATGCAATGTATACAAGGATATAAACTGTGAGTAACAAGCACTCTCGTATTGATGTATGCGTCTAGCAGAACTAGACGAGTCTTTGTTATGTGGTATATAAGCTGATAGTATATACCTGTAACAAATCTTGGTTATATCAACAAAAGTAATCAGAGCAGAAGTAATAATAAACCGATAGTCAATAAATAAAACTGCATATATAGATGCATACCTTTTTGTATTCACGTATGTATAAACACAAATAAAGAGACAAGATGATCATGTCCGTCTCTACTCATGCCTATATGCCAGACGAGGATTTCATCCATGGTCACAGTCACAATGATTTTTCATCGCCTTTTCTTTGTTTCCTATAATGGCACAATTGGAATCGTGCTATTCTTGCTGATTAACTGAGATACGAAGAAGAAGGGAAGATGCGCGATGCGCGCCACGAAATATGTTCCTCTCTAAAAATAGAAGAATGTATATGTCATCCACACACACCACTCGAGATTGTTAATGCTACAGACATCTTCTTAAAGATGGCAATCCAGAATATAAAAAATTGCTCTGTTTATTGATAGATATGCCTAAATACAGATCAACTCGTTGATCTAACTAGCTGTAATCGGACAACGATACAGAAAAATCAAACAGGAATGGCTAATAAGGAATAATGAATAATCAAGTAGACTATAAAAAGTATGATCATTTGCTTACGTTTTTATTGGCAAAAATTCCTTACATAACAATATGATGATATGATAATTTCACATCATTATCTCCCTTGTAATACTTTGCCAGCATATTTTATTCTGGTACGCAGGAATCTTTGGAAAAATGTTGGGTAACATTTTCGAATCTAAATTTGAACTAAAGAAACAGACATACTTATTTTTCTCATTTTAGTAGACGGACTTGAAAAAATTTTGCAGATTGACTGAAATATCCATTGAACTTTAAAGTTTACGCAAGTGTCTGTACATAAAAATGCTGCAAACCAAACAAAGTGAAGTGATGATCTTCAATTTAATTCATGGACATACAAACTGCGAACAGAGTTCATGTGCCCAACGTATTATTATGTATTCTCAAATTTCTCGTCTAAAGATTTACTTTTCGTATCAGATTACTAACAACGTGATCAGACAGATATCCCCGCACCGAGCCACATCGTCCACTCATCCTCCTCCCCATCATCATCACACATTTAGTTAGGGATTTTTGTGTGGCTAATAATATGCTGCACTTATTGCACTTTTTGACGGACCGAGTGAGCATGCGATTAGCGTTGCTCTCCTTATTTTTCTTCCTTCTGGTCATATTTCACTGCAGAAAAGTTGACTCGAGAGAAAGAGATGATGATGATGATGGAGCGCTTGTGGTTGTGTTTCTCTCTCTCTTGAACATGTTGTTCGATGACTACGCGAACTCCGTGCAAAAATGGAATTTATTGGGGACTCGAGGCTATACAATAAAGTAATTCTTTTTACTTCAGAACAAGTGCATGAAAATATATACTCTCATAGCCGACGACTTATACGCAAAAGAGTGTAAAAGCAGCGAATTTTTTTCTGTTCCTTTAGCTGAAGATGGTATCATCGATGTGTAAAATGGATATAATATGGGAACAAGCATTTTTTATAGAGTCCCAAAAACGATCTTCTTTGATATCATTATACATTTTTTTCTGTGCTCACAGTTTTGGAGCTAGTGCACACTTTTTCTATATACCTGGCAAAATACTGATGAGTAACTAAGTAAGCAACGCGTTTTTTATATCACAATCGAAACATGGCTTGCAGTGTGGGATGGTGTGTTACATTTTATGAACATTGAAAAAATGGATAAAAAAAGTTGGATCCCCAATCCAGAAAAAAATGCCTATTGCAACATAAGAATACAGTTTAGAGCCGTGAAAAAATGTAAAAAGCTCGCACAGTTGTACTTTTTGCCTACTGACTTTATGATAAAAACGGACAGACAGATGGACAGATATTGTTTGGTGTGAACTGTGAAATGCGGAGCAGAATAGGAGAAAGAAGAGTGGAAAAAGGAATTGTCGAAAGGAATCAAACTGAAGACTTGGAGCTAAACCTGTGCTCGTGAATACAATCATCATCATCATTTTCTTCGCAAAAAAATTCAATAGAGAAAATGCATAACAATTGTAGAGACGAGAACACTGTAGTGCAGCTTCTTCCATGACATTATACCGTATGCGATATACAATGTATAAAAATGCAATGAAAGTGAAGCATACCGGAGCACTGGCGAAAGATCACATTTTTATTAGGGATGGATGGATTATGGACACATACCCATATTATTTATACATGTGTATCGTTATGTACAAAAAAAGAATCTTTGAAGACGGGAACATGAGAAAAATCATCATTCAATGATTATACTTTTAATATAAATGCATTCGTGATCATCAACATTTCTCTTGTACGACGACTGTGCGTATATTGAGAGAGAAGGAAAATGCGAGCAGAAGCGCATACAAGCGAAATGTATAAGCCTATGCTTCTCTTTGTGTGAGCAGAAGAGATGATGATGAAGCCACAGGTTTCTGTTGACTTTGATTTGATACCTGCATTTTATGCTCGTGAGATGATTCTCTTTCGTGAAGAAGACTAAACTATAAAGACGATGTCGATGATGATACTACTGCTGTTGTGTATGCCATTCTTCTTCGGCAGGGAAGTCTAGGTGTTTCAACATTTTGAGCGAAGCGATTCTCCGTGGAATAAAATGCCCCTTTGCTCGTCCGTTTATAACCAACACCAGATCCGGATCTGGTCTTCAGTTCGTACAGGTGATTTCGCGTGTTCACACACTTCACACACTCGCTATATATATTTTTTTACGCTCCTCTCTTTCTTGTTCTCTCTTGTAAAACACAAAAACTGCTCCTGGGTTGGCATTGGCACTAACGTTCTCTGCTGGCAGACGCTGTTCAGACATAGAAACATACACACACACAACCCACCGCATAACAAAGCCGTCTGCGTCTAGGGTTTCATTGTTGTCGCTCCTTTAATAATAATACGATAATAGCGAGAAAAATTTTACCTTGCATTTGACATTGACATTGAACTTCATATATAAAAATACTTGTACACTCTGTTATAACTTTCATTGAGATTTTATGTGCATGAAATCTGCATCCTTATGCTTCTCGTAGGAAGATCCTCGTCATATTACTTGATTCTCTTTATTTGGAGTCCATTACCTCTTAATTTACACAACCAAATTGAGAAACTTTATTAGTAGACGTTGTTAGTTCGAACTTTGGAGACAACTTGTGTGACAGCACAAAACAAACATAGATACAGCTTCTCTCAAAGTCCTCATCTTTCTCTCTCTAAAAAAACTCACATTTCATTATCATCGATATCAATACCAATGCTTGCCACCATACTATAGACACATATCATTAATTCACCAGGCGCATTTACTCTTCATTAAAGAATTTTCAGAGAGAGAGATGAAAAAACTGCTAAATCATCATTAGTGTTCAATCATGCAACATTAAAACATCTATTTCACTTCAGGCCTTTCATTCCAATCCATCTAGCATAATTCATTGAACAATATTGCCTTATAGATATTTTCATTACAGTTCATCCCCTCCTCTTCTCTACACAGACACACAACATTCTTACACGTAACACTTTTTTTCTCCTAAAAAAATCCTGTGCAACCAGTAGCTGCATGACTGCACACAAGTTTTTCTTAAAATCTCTCTACGATGGATAAAGAGAAAAAAACTGAGAAAATCCTGTAATCAAGTTCAATATTGGTTCGATTCTGCAAAATCAAATGACACTCTAAATTGGCCACTTAATCAGAGAGAATCTTTTCGCTAACCGTAACTTTCGTGAATATAGTATAAGTCCTCCCTGAGGCTATGCAGACAAATACTAGACATCGAGACTTTCCTTGTCAAAGTATAACTTTCTAAGATATTCAGTCTGCGTTTTTGTACAAGTGAGCTGAAGAGAATTGTTTCCGAGAAATTAATTACCAGTTTGACACAGTGAAAAAAAACTGCCGTTATAATTTACTTGCGGAATATATATTTTTTCAAATCAGAAGACTTTTTACGGAAGTGGGAGCAAAGTGCTTTGAGTGGAGTGACGTCCACGAAGAACTCAAATCTCGAAAAATTGACACCAGACCACATACGTTTACCTCGCGGAATATTTCACGTGAAACGGATGTAATAAACTCAGTGCAAACGTCAATTAATTGGAGTGAATAACTTGTGTGTATTGGAACTTAGTCTGGAGTCCAAACTTTAGATTGACGTAAATCATCAGACACGTAAACTGACAGGCGGAGGCGAGTGTGTTTTTTCTAAAGTCAATAACTATTATCACGCGTCCGACGTCTGCACTTGTAACCGTCATACCAGTCATTGACGGGAAAGTAGTCAGTAGTCAAGTGCGAGAGGATCTGATGCACAAAAGTCTAATTGTCAGATTTCAGAAGAAAAGAACAAATGACTGCTATTATTCTCGCGTGGATTTTCATCATGGACCATAACCAGAGCTGGGTTTTAATACAAGTATATTATTTCTTCGTTTTTTACATATAAATTGCTCATCAGTCAGTCAGTCAGTCAGTCATACTTCATGACGAGATAGATGTGCCATCATCATCATCAACACACGAACTCGACAAAGATTTTTTTTCAGATAATATATATTTTTTATCAAATCCTTTTTGCTCTAATAAATGAAATGAAGATTTAATCGGCTGCGGTCACATTCACGCACGCACGCACACACACAAAAACGCACGCACGACCAGACGAGAGGACGGAGTATTTAAACAAGTAATAAAAAAGCAATAAGTCTGCTTAAAAACTGCTTTTTATCCCCTGCTCCTGCTCAATTCAGTTGTGTCGTGAGTGTTTTGAGCGGTCGATGGACGACATCTGAACTTGATCAACACGTCAACAACATTCAGCATTTAGAAAATACTTAGAGACAACAGGAGGAGGAGGAGGTGGATCAAATGGAGGAAATTAAATTTTAAAAAAAAGTCATCGTTAAAAGAAGGTCCAACTGACAAGGAACAAGAAGGCAGGAATGACTGCAACAATGGTTATCAATTAAAGTACATGAACTTCAAGAAGCATTTGTGGTGACTACGAGAGAACCAGAGCTGAATATATTTTTTTTCAAGGTAAGGCAAAAATTGCAGTTTTATCATTCATCTCTTTTTCACTTTAGAAAATTTTCTATTCCAAATCTTGTGTGTTTTGCACACAGAACGATTTTTTACTTTTAAAAATCATCTCTCTGATGTTTTGTTCATGACAAAAGGTCACCGGGTCAAATAGTGCTGTGCACATAAAATTATGTAAGCAAAATGAACATATATAGCTTATAAGTGTAGGAAAAGTCTTTAGGATCGATTTGATGTGATTTCATAAAACACGAAGAAATGAAAAAGTAAACTTTAAAGTTAGTTGTCTGCTTGGATCTTTTAGTTAAAGAAAAACTGCAAATAGTAAAAATAAAATCCTCAGCTCATCATCAATTGGTTTTTGGGGTGCTGTCAGGCTACTCTTTATGGAATGATTTCTTATGGTAGCGACTTTCAACTACTTAAAAATTCAAGAAGGGGCAAAAAGAAGGATGTTCAATTTTTCTCATTTTTTTTTCTTCTAAAAACTCACTTCGTATTCAGGTAACACAACTTTGAACGAGTGCGGTGTGGTGCATTATGTCATGCCCAATAATAATAACAGTTGCAAAACTGCCAAAACACACTAACTTTTTCATGACTTGACTGTCTTGTTCTATCTGGATCCGTAATAATTTTTTTCCGGTTCATCGGCCAGTAAGTAATGAGCAAAAAGAACTACTAAACATTTATGAATACATACAATGTTATACGTGGAGAAAAAATATAAGAGAATGATTAAGGTCTCCCACTTGAATATTCCGAAAGGAAGAAAAGTTGGAGAGTGAGAAATCGATGATGTGATGGGATGATGAAAGATTGTAGTTTAACGTTCTAATTTAATATATATATAAGGACTTTGTAGTATAGCTGAAAGCGTATAGTATAATGCATGTGCACAAGTTCGTGGCTTAATGTGGCAGAAATCTTGATTTTCCATGAAAAAAAAATATTTTTTTACCATGATAAAGTCATGGTTTAGCCATTAAACTTGTCTACAACGCTAACATAATTACTACCTGGTTTATAATAGCAGAGCTGAACATGATTACCGGCATAATAGTAATTGTATGCAGTTTTTTGGGTTTAAAACATTGCATTTGCCAAAAAGAACATCTTCTCTGCAGAAGTGCACACACAAACAACAACGGAGACTCTTAAAAAGTATAATTTATTGTTAGATATATACTGCATCTCCGCAGGATATTTGCAGTTTGCATGTAAAACTTGACTTGTTTCGCCTGGGCACGGTTCTCGGTATTTGCTTTTATGTCCGAAAGAATAATTTTCTCCTTCAAAAGATTGATTTTTTTATTATGCTGTCCAATCTTTTGATGGAAAATTCTTTTATCAAAAAAAGGCTTCTGTTTCATATTTAGCTTTTGCAAACTAATTCCGATAAAAATAATTACACCAAGAATGTGATTAATGGAGGAACGAAAACATGTAAATGGGAAAATTACCGGATATACTCTTTCGTACTTCGGGGAAATGATTAAGCAATTTTATTGAAATGAAGAGGATTTTCATAATTGAACTTTTTAGGAGAGATATCAGAGGAGAATGATTGTGCGAAGTGGAAGAGCGTTGATACATACACTTTTAAAAGACTGGTTGTTTGCATCCGGACTCCCGACCTAACTCGTTTGCTGAAGCAAAAGTATCATATGAATTAATACACACAAAAATTCTTGCTCGTAAATAACAGCAAATGGGCCACGTGTAGATTCAGAGTAAACTGAGCATTGTGCTTTGCGATGCGGAACCTTGCATATTTTGGGGGCATTGACGATTGTCCAGTGAAACATCTTCCGTTCCCATCATCACTTATTTGGTTGTTAAATTTAATAAATCCCATAGAAGTATATATAAGTACTAGAAGAATTCTTCCCTTTCAAACATGAGAAAAAACTGTGATCGAAAACGGTG
>JAQFZW010002055.1:0-20229 GCA_034687055.1 Heteromurus nitidus
ATCAAAAATATATTTCTCTTACCTGCTTGTGCATCTCCACATTAAGGCCGTAGGACATTTCATAATACTGAAAAGTATAAAGAAAGCATACGGTTAAATTTTTCAATCCTTTCATCGTAATCTAAAAATGGATCAGAAGGTTTCATGTGCGAAATACTAGTTGCAAACAAGGAACATTTATATGCATAGATAATGAATCTGTACACACTCAAATACTTTACTGTATAACAAGCACATTTAAACGCATGTAATAAGGCAAAGAGTAGAATTAGCAACGCAATCACAATCAGCTGAAGCACACACACAAAAGAGAGAGAAGCTTTATTATACTTAAGCTTTTTCATGTCTGCACTCCACTGCTCAACTCAAGCACACAAACACATTATTACTATTACTCCAAACTCATTATGCATGCACGCAAGGCCCCAAAAAGTGAACCACAAGTTCGATTAAAATCTTGTTCATAATTGATATGATAACTGTCAGGGAATTGTGGTCATTAGGATAAAAAGGGGAACACCGGTTCATTAATTAATCACGAATCTGATTCCCCTATTACCATGTTTTCTCCAGTCATGTGTGTGTGTGTGCACTATTGTAACTACATATTACACACGTAAAAAGTTCCTCTCTCTCGCTCTCTTCACAATTTTACAATGTATGAATACAACAGTTCAAGTAGTTATAATCGTGGGCACACACGCAACCTCGCTGGTCCCTGGTCCTCGTACTGGTACGGCACCAAGAAAGCCTTATTGTCGACGGAGAAGGAAAAGGGAAAAGGGGATTTTGAAAAGTGTAAGCCATCAAGGGTAACGGCATGTGGCATGCCATATGCCATGGGCGTGTTGCTACACATTGTCTGAAATGTTATTGCTACCGATGTCGTGCATACGATGTTCACCTTACATACTTATTATCCTTTCATATATGCACCTCAAGACTATATATATATTCTGTCAAAACATTTTTCGTCGGAAATAATATTATGCATTGCGAAAATGCATGCATGTGTATGTTTGCACATGGATTATATATGTATAGTGCTATGTGTGGGCCAATGCCGTTATTACAAGTTCAAAAATAGAGTTAGAAAGGAAAGATATGCATAACACGTCATATAGCAGCGTGAGAGAGAAAAAAGCACACACACGTCGCGAGGGAATTGCTGGTGAAAATGAGGGAAAGGCTTTTTGTGTACACAATATAAATGCAGATTTATTTGTAACGTAAATAGATAGGGCTAAATGATAAGGAAAAATAGTTTGGCTTTTCCAGACCAAAGAGCTACTTTGGTAGTCAGAGGCACATGTGTTTGTCGCTGTATTCATGTAAGCAAATAAGAGTGTACACACAAAAGAGAGAAGGGAGCGAGAGAGGAAGTGTGTTTAGACCACGCAAGCAAATAAAGACGGAAAAGAGCAGAAGGGCTGAAAAGTTTGGATTTTGATTACATCTCTCTCTCTCTCTCTCTTTCTAGTAAATGTTACGTGTCTGAGTGTGAATGAACAAGTCCAGCCATTACCAGCTATTCTTCTCTCTCGCTCTCTAATAAACTTCATAGCAAAGGCACACACGAAGCGGGTAATGAGGAGAGACAAGGAATTTTCATCCAGTCCATTATGTACATTGTGCTCACTCACTCAACTCGCTCACGCACACATAGAAAAAAAATAGGAGAGACTCTGAGTTTCAGTCGAGAGAGAACACATACGGAAAAGTAGAAAAGCCGACCAACCAACTTGAACAAGGAAAAGGTCGGGAGAGGAAAAGAGACATGAGAGCAAACAACAGTTATGCACGAAACTCATTTATTATATAACACTTTAATATCCCCTTTTTCCGAGAGTACAAACATGGAAGGAAAAGAGTAATTTAGATACATATTAGGTATATGTACAATAAGTGAGACTATAAAAAACCTCTTTATAAATATATCTCCCCAAGAATACAAACAATTTTCTCCCTTTTTAGAGGAGATATAAGGGAAAAGGGAGAGTGAGCGCGTGAGTGAGCTTACATTAACTAAGTTGAGGGGAGAGAAAGAGAGAGAGAGAGAGAAGGCACTTGTTTTCCACACGAGAAAAAGCTATACCACCTTCACCACACACGTCCAAGTCCATCCATCTACTCACTTTTTTCACTTCACGTATATCCAACAAAAATTCTTTCTTTTTCCTTCCTCTTTTGTTTGCTTGTTTACTTGCTGGCTTTGGTCTTGCTCTCTTTTAGCAATCGCTCACATGTCAAGGGAGAAAAAATAAGTATAAAAAGGGTGTATGTTGGGATGTGTGCTGCTATGAGTCGTAATGCAATCCTTATAATATCATCACATCACGTGGATTATGCGCGAGTAATAGTGAAAGGCAGTGTTTGCTGTTCTCAAGTTATTGCAGTTGCACATGCATGCCAGACCAAAGGAATAGGAATATATAAATACTCACGTTTATACTTTATGTTTTATCCACACATTTTCATTTATAATACACAATAAAAACAAGACAATGAAAGCTGGTGCCGTTTTTTTCTTCGCCCTTTTGTCCAGAATGTGAGGGAGTGCATGTGGCGACAATGATGATATGATGATGGTTGTTGAGCACACGAAAAGCGGAGAAAAGTAGGGAGTTGACAGGCTTGTGTGGGCATTGAGTGAGAGTGGAGTATATATATTTTTTATATTAGAAGCACACATGAGCTTGAGAGCTGTTTGAAGCATACTCCAGTTGAGCATTACGGAGGTTAGATCGGGATATAAAATGTGAAGTGAAAAAAATAATCATTTTTATAGCGTGCGGTCCCCTCCGAAAGCTTAAAGTGTGAGCCTGGAGGAGGAATGGTGTGCAAGTTGATGGGGGATATACAATTCTATGAAATATTTTCCTCATATTTGATATTGGAACACAATTTATCCAAACCAAGCCTCATCTCAGTTTTGCTTGCAAAACACTCGAAGACTACGCCACTTCCAGCGACATAATTTCTTTCCAATTTCGTCAAAGTTTTTCCTTGATTTCTTTCCAATTTCCTATTCCTCTCTCATTTCATTCAACAAGACCAAGACCAGACCAGACCACTCTCAGCGCTTTAATGTAAATGCAAATTATATTTTCTGTGAAAAGTCAAATGAAAAGAGGGAGAAAAATCGGAAGCATCTCCAAAAGCTTGACGAAAGAGAAGTGCGAAGTGAAGGGGAAAAGAATGAAAAACTTTTTTTTCTTTCTTCTTCTCTTTCAATCTTTTTTTATTCAGAAAAAAAACTTGTCATGCAAAGCGTGTGCCACTGGTTTAAAGAGCGAGAGCATAAAACGAGGAAACATAAAGAATAGAGGACACACCACAGTCATACACATAAGATGACTATAACACTTAATGAAATGACAGACACACAAAAAAGTTGGGAAATGAGAGAGAAAAGACGAGAAAAGGGAAGGAATGAATGTCCCACATGGCATAATGGCATTAGAGAAGGAGAAGAAAAGGAAAAAACGCAGCCCACATATAAATATATACTTTTTTACTGAGAAAGAAAGTAGTCATAATACATTTCTCATTCGAGTCTCTCTTTTCTTCCTTTTCCTTGTTGTTCCCTTCTCTACATTCTACCTCGCGTTTCTCCTTTTTATTTGGTTTGAACAGAGCTTCAAAAATGCACCAAGGAATAATAATAAGATATCTTCCAAGTGAAAAGGAACAAGAAGGGGAAAATATGTTTCGGAGAAAAATGGTAATGTGTATAAAAAACTAAAGCGGATATATATAGTCGTATATTCAACTTTTTTTCGTTTCCAAATTTTCAACCAGTGAAAGTTATAAGACATGTTGAAGAAGACGAAGAGAGAGAGAAACTGTGAACAAGACCCTCATTACCATGCTGCACGATGAGGGAATGAAAAGTAGACGATTTTTATAGGATATTTCAGACAAAAGAAGAAAAGAAATCCGAAGCGAAGATTCTCCCTATTATTTCTTTGAAGCGAAAGAAAGAAAAAGAAAGCTATTTTCAAGTGTGTGGTAAACTATATTTCAATAGGTATTATATAGGGACATAATGAGGTTATGCGTGCTAAAAAGTGTATTATAATACTTGGGTTTAAATGACTACACCAAAATGTCTTGCGTTCGCCATATTTCAATGTTGGGCGAAAATGAAGTAAGTGTGAGAGAGAGTTAAAGTTCAGAGAAATGGATAAAAATTTAAGTGATACAATTAACTGTGCAAAGTGGCTAATTAAATATTGGCAGAAATATAACTTCAATAAGCAACTTTCAAGAAAAAAAAGAGAAAACAACGGTTTGATCATTAGAGCGATGCTAATAAATGAAATGTATTTGTATTTATAGACAAAACAGGTTATGCAACATTCATGTACTTATCATTGTTATTTTAATTTTAATGAAAACAAACATTTTGTGTAACGTAATGTTTGGAAACGTGTAAAACACTAAAATACTCACCATAACGTAATGTCTTTGCATCTCAGCTTTCTCCTGGACCATTTTCTCGCACTCGACTTTCAAACTGGAAAAGCAGAAGCAAACACAATATTATTTCTCAGTTTTTGAGCAACAAACAAAAACAACAAATATATGTGTTATTGAGGATCCGAGCAAACTACTGTAAACCTACTATATATTTTTTATTCGCAAGTTAAATCATATTATAATAGTAAACACACATCAAAAAATAGTTTGTGTTAAACATTCTATAAAATATATTGTATTTTCTTATTTTATGTTGCCGATATGAGTCTGCTATACGTACACCTTTGCTATTTGCATATGATGAAGTATGTATATATGCTCACATCATCATAAAAATAATATTTTTCCTAAGGTGCAATCCATGTTTTTCTTCTTCTTTCATTTATCCTTCTCAGAAAAAAAGTCGCCTGTCAACACCAAATAAAATACATATTTTTCTTTCCCTTTTGACGTAAGAAACTTTTTTTATGATTCTTTCCAACGCTTCTGACTCCGAGACTCCAATTCCAACCGTGTTTACTTGTCTAGCGACAAAAAAAAGTTTCTCTTGTGCAAACGATAGGAATGAAAACACTATTTCCCCACATTCGTCTGAGAGAGTTTTTTCTGTCATGATTTCTTTTTTCTCCTTTTTTCTCCTCTGAGAAACGTTTTCTTGTAGGACAAACAAACCATAATCATTCAAGAGATGACAACAGAGAGAGAGAGAGAAGTTTTTTCTGTTTTCTTTTCTTCTTTCTTTGAGACGGCTTGACTTAGTTTTTTTTGGAATAAAAACTTATGAGAATAAGGTACGAACGAGCGCGTTCACCTCTCTATATGAATGATGAGAAGCACAAACAAAAAATGTTGGCTTCTACTAAACTCTCACTTCGCTGCTAAAAACTAATAGGCAATTTCTTCTTCACTTTTTTCGTCGTCCCATTTCCCTTCTGCTGCTCCGTGAAACGTGTCATTCATTAGGGTCTTGTGCAAGAAAATATATTTGTCATTCTCATTCCAATTGGTGATAGCAGAAAGATATTCAGGGCTTTACGATGTATGTCTGTTAGTCCAAGCCAATAGTGTTTTTTCCTACAAAAAAATGTAGACACTTTTAGGCATTTGTAATATGGGGAGGAGATGAAGACTCGCCTTCTTAATATTGCTGCCAAGTTGAAGTCAAGATGAGAAAAGTACATTTTATTTTCCTATTTTTGAATAATAGACGATATTGTCCTAAGTAAAACATTCTCGAGGATATCCCTTCGTTGACAACATTTCATTTCTCATATTTGAATCTCATCCGTAACGAAAAAGAACCCACCCATTGCTCCGTTTTATGTTCCTCGAGTCATTACACAAAACATATTTTTCTTCTTCCTCGTTCCTGCCTTGGCCTACATTTTCTTGTCAAGTGCATTCTTTATTTTTTCACTACGAAAAATATCTTAAATATCTTTCACTGAGATTGTAAATGATCGTCATCACGAAATCGTAATTCACTTCACCCTCCACCTGTAATTACATCTTGAAAGCCGACAAGGAGCCGCTATTGTTTCTCAGCAGGAAGTAAAAAAAATTGTAAAATGAATAGTAATCATTTTTAAGTTTGTCAGAATTACACACAAGTCATTTGCGTTTAGAGGACAAAATGGGGTTGTCTTCACGTGTAATTTACTTTGGGAAAGGAAAACATACATGCAAAAAATACCTCGTTTCTTCTACTTTTCGGACGATGCTGACGCTTGTTCAAGACACTTCATTATTTATTCCGCGAGAAAAAAAGATATGCATCTCCTGTATGTGACTTTTTTAAACGATCAATCTTACTTTTTCATGAAATGAGAAACACCATTTGTTTTACAATTTTTTTCTTCGAAATGACAAAAGAACGTTTTGAAAGTTTATTGTTTCACAAATGTAAAAGGTTGTACTTGAGTTGAACAGTTCTTTTTGGCATGAATGACTGGAGTCGTCGTATTTGAGAGGCGGAATTTTCTTGATGCATATAAATGGAAGATTTACAGTTGTGATGATAATTTATTATCAAGATGAACCTTTTGCAACTTCATTTTCTATCCTTTGTGTCGCGGGTTAATTCTGATGAGGATCTCTCCTAGTTTTTTTGGAAGGAGGACAGCATGCGATCCTCCTTCCTTTCACAATGTGGATTTATATTACAATCCTCTCTTCTGGAATCCACACAAAATTGCCAAAGGAAAAAACGAAGCCCAAAAATAAGAGGAGAAAACATACGAATTGAGCCACATGTGTGTGCCCAGTGCACACCCAAGAAACATGCAAATAGTATCAGCTGAATCACATAACGTGAATGTAATTATCCTTTCCTTTTGCTCTCTCTCTCTTTTAGAAAATTACTTTGGGAAAACCCGTCTCTTGTTTCTCAAAGTGAGAGAAACCCGAAAAGGGTTATATGGTTCCTGTGTCTCGCTTTTATAATTTAATTTCAACGCTTTTTCCACCACACTCCTCTTCCTCATTCACTGAAGAAATGGAAGCATGAGCGAGACTCCTTGTGTGTGTGTGGGTGGCTCACATGCACAAGCTAAAAGCTAAACCCATTTCTCCCCTCTTCTCTCGCTCCTTTCTCACTGTGAAAACAAGAATTCCATTAAGCTTTTAAATTAATATGTAGCTGTCTTTGGAACATGAACAGTGTTTTGTGTGGGTGAGTCAGTCTTCCCTCCGTAAAAATTGGGAAGTTCTTTTTAGCTTTTTCCTACTTTCCGTGAGAAATTACAATACATTCCGAAAATGCTCTCTTTTTTCCTCCTCTTCTGGTGTCATGATGGCTGGATGCATGCACACACACATTCCTTTCCTATCTTTTTTTGACAATAATCCATTCCATACTCAAGTTCCAGCCATGTTCGTCTACACGAAAATGGAAAGAGGGTATTTTGTTGGGAAAATGAGATGGATTATGTTCGTGACTTAATATGCGGCAAGTGGATTGGCTTCAGCTGTCTTAAACAACAACACAATAGCATGCATTAAACAAAAGGCTTGTGTGTATGTTCACAGAGGAGAAGTTTTTTTCTCTCTCTCTCTCGTGTGTGTGTATGTTAGTTAGCTGAACTCGTATAAGCTGTCATGTTCCTGCTTGTATAGATTTTTATTGGGAAGTCGAGTTAGAAACACGATGGGATTTGTACTATATAAAGTCGTAATCAACAACAATAACATACAATTCACTTTTCTCCGATAAAACGGCGCTGCTTAAATGGAAAACATGTGTAGGACGGAGAGTATTATATTTTATGCATGTTTCGTGCTCCACATGCATGCACACAAGAAGGAAAAAAGGAAGAAGAGAGAGAGAGAGAAAAAAAAACCTTGATGGAGGTAGAAAAGTGAAACGTTATTTTCCATTCGGAGAAGGTTTTTTTCGTGTGTGCGGCAAGAGTAATCTTGAATTGATAGTTTGAGCATGCCAAGCATGAATATTAGATGGTAAATAGGTTCATCCAGGTCAAACTCTCCAGGTTCGACTATAAAAACTGGTCTTGTTGGAGTTGGAGTTAAAGGGAAATGTGTGGTATATTTATTATTCCTCTATAAATTCTTCGATGTGATCGAGCAAGCCTACTTTTTCTTACGTGTAAACACACACGCATGTATTGGACAGAACCTCTGGATAAAATAAAATATATTATGGCGTTCTCAAACTCGTATCAATATCCTTTCTTTTTCTTCGTGTGACCGTCGTTGGTAATTGGGATCTGGACTGAACTGCACTTTTCAACGTGCATCAAATATGCTTCCTTATCAACAACAATGCAAACGAAGTGACGAGGTATGGTCTTCGTACAACAATCAATTCACATCAAGTTTTGCTCTGAAAGGGTACATCCTATCATCATTGAAAAACCACATAAGATATGCTCTGGACTGGACGTGGATAGGAATGAAAATCACGTTGATACAAAAAAGAATCGAAATCAAGTTGAAAGTCGAGTTCCTTTTCACCACACCGCAAAACCTGTCCCATTCCCATTACGTAAAGGCAACTTACACTCCATTATAATTATTCCCACTCGAAAAAAACTATCGTTTTACAACCGAAGAATTATCGTAATCTGCGTAAAATGTGGTTTTAGAGTAAAAGTAGGAAAAATATATAAATTACCTCTCAACTCAATACATAACATGCATATGTACATACATATTACACGTATGTATATATATTTGTAACGGAGAGAGCACGCCTGTTCTCCCTCCTTCCCTGTCATTTATTACATTTTTTACTCCATAAAAAACGTTTCTCTCTCCTCTCATGCATGCGAACACATTTTGTGTCGACTCCCCCTAATTTTCTACAATCACAAGTTATGACCTGAGTCTTGTCAACGGTGGCTTTAAAAACACTTTTTAGCCGACGTTATCAAGAAAGGCGGTGTGTGTGTGCCAAACTCACTCTGTGTGTGCGTGTATTCTCTTCTCTTACGTAGATTCATTTTTTTCTTCTTCAAAAAAAGATTATTACTTCACGTTTTCCATCTTCACTGCACTCGATTATTCAATCGAATTCTGGGAGGAAAAAAATTGCCTACTTTCCTCAAAGATATCATCATAATACTTATGCATATATTTGGTGGGAGACTATAAAAAATCCTTCTCATGCGGTGGAGATATATGGAAGAGAAAATATATTGGTGATTTGTACATTTTTCTCCAAGATATGTTGATCGAGCCGAATAATATCATTCCTTTCAATCTCCATTTCTCTCTCCCTCCTTTCCCTTGTGCGGTTTCACTTGAGTAGACCGGAGTTGTGGTATATTATTATTCTTCACGTATATATACTGTGTGATGCAGAGTTACAAGGTAGAAAAAAATCACCAAGAAAAATAATTTGAGTGCATTCATGCATGCACACATTCTGATTTCATGTTCTCCTCTGCTTTTGACTTTTACAAATTGCCTAAAAAAGAGCATGTTATGTATTCATTGAATTTACTCCCGCAGACGAGAGCTACACAAGGAAATTATATATCTTTAGCGCGTTATGGATGACTGGGTTGGATTGGATATAGTCTGCAACTCTAGCTCTCTCAAAGGAAAAAAATCAACTTGCTTTTAAGTAAGAGTTCATCAACATCGTCTCTGTGAGTCAATGTCGTCTGCAAATCCATTATAGTTCCCCTCTCTTTTTCCTTTGTAGAAAACGCTTGAATGGTCAATCGATAAAAAGCTAATTTATATTTCTGTCGACGAGCTTCGAGGAGGAAAAAAGCAAATTAGCAAATTTACAAAGTGACAATCTCATTAATCCTTGCCCTCAGCTAGGAACGCTTTTTTAGAAACACGTGAGACATATCGCCATACGAGTTCGTGTGCGCGCACAACGTACAGCGGCAGCAAGTCGCGGTTAACACATTAAACAATACACTTGACTCCCAACTCGAGACTTTTTGGCGGTGAGGTGGGACGTGGGAGTGTGTGATGTTACATTTATTACATTTTTACATCCAGCCACCACCTCTCAAACACTCCTGAGAAAAATGGCATTGTTGAGTCGCACAAAAGGATTTATGAGAACACCATTGTTTTCCAGTTCCAGAGGAAAATGGATATATATTTTTTGTGTTTTTTTCAACCTTGTATGTTTTCACGATGTGCCACAATTTTAATGCTCAAAGCTTTTTACACAGAACTGCGCTTGACAGGCTTTTCTCCTTTAGATTACTTAACAGTTGAAAAATCGACTTGGTTTGAGCATAACATTTTTTTGTACAAGTCATCATCTCACCGGTTTTTTTCATTCACTTCATTCGCCACTCACTCTGTTTATTTCAATAATGTAATCACACTTCTAATCACCTCCAGTCAAAAATATATACATTTTACTTCTCTCGTTCTCTCTCTCTCTCTCTCTGAGGATAATTAATCATCCCACCGTCAGAGAAGGAAAAAAGCTGTCACTGCCTTTTTGAACGAGTAACTGATACAATGAAAATTAAACTTGTTCCTTTATTCATTTCAACCAATCTAATCCAATGAGTCATTACAAATTCAAATAAGTGTTCATAAATGGACATGGTTGATTATTATTTTTTCTAACTCTTCCATCTTCTCTCCTTCTCTCCTCTTATTAATAATGAAAGAATGACTAAATCATCTCCAAAGCTCGGGCCCGAAAAGCATAAAGTATAAGTATTCGCTTTACGCCTTCACGGCTTGGCTCACGGTTCAATTATAAATTCAAAATAAAAGATGATTGCTGATTTCTAAGAGAGATAATCTTCAAAAAAAAGCTATTCTCCCTTTAGGCGGAAAAAAAATCTCAAGAGAAGATGGTACATTTCAATTGAAAATGATTGTAATGAATAATAAAATCCGAGAGTGTATATTTGTATATATTTCCAACATTTATTGTGTCAGCTTGAAAAAATTAAGACTGCCACAAATGGCATGACTCATTGTCAAACAAAAGAAAACAGAAAAAACTAATATCAACTTTGGTTCACTCATCAGATCCCTTTTTAAAAAAGTCAGCGTCAGCGTATACACTTTTATGTGCTTGGTCATTCACTCCTCGTTTTAAAATCAAGTAACTAAAGCTGTACATTGAAGAATATTTCTTTTTATAAAAATAGATCATGATCATTGTCATAAATCTCCCCTTCTTTTTTTCTCCAGATTGGAAAGATGTGTGTACTTAGCAGCTGTCAAATAAGCTCACATTGTTTAAGATGAAGGTTGGCATGAACTGTGTTAAACAAAAAAGGGGAAAATAATGCTCTCTCAAGTCTGGAGTCGATTCAGATTCTCCTTCTATTGTCAATTTATTACTGCTCTGATAGCTTCTATAAGTACATATTATGTAGTGAATTTTTTTGGGGGGATGGGATGACGGCATGGAATCAAAATGCATTTTTTGCTCTTCTCGTCTTCTCTCCTCCTTACTTAATTTTTCCATTATTCTGACAAACCTCATAAAATCTAGGGGGAAGAGTGAAAAAGATGAGATGGAGATCAGAGTGGAGAGAAAAAAAGAAGAGGGGAGAGAATGAATTCGGATTGAAGATATGATTGTCATCAATGCTCAAGACTCGCGTCGTCTCTCTCTCAAGCCCCTTTTTTTATCTCCAAATCATATCATCATTATCATTACAGCGATGATCACGGCCACTGCATCACATCACTTTCGTCAGTGTATTGTATTTTGTATTAGGGATGGCATGCATCAAAAAGCATTTCTTTTAAAAAAGATTTTTCCCCTTCTTCTCCTTCGCTTCTCTCTTAAATTTCCTGATCATTATCTTCTTGGAGAAAAGAAGTCCGTGATTTGATTGTATAAAAGAGAGTACGAGTACGAGTGTGAGTAAAGTAAAGTGAGTGCGTACGCTTTATCGTGAAATGACATGCAATATATGTTGATGAGCGTTACACGTTTACACGGCGGCATTTTTTTCACTCTCATCTCTCTTTACACCAGACGCAACACGGGATGATATAATCAATCGAAAATAAACCATCATTATCAAACAATATACATATTTTCCTTCTCTCTCTCCAGACACATGCATTTTTATCCAATCGAGAGAGACAAAATGGAAGACCAATAATGGAGACTCATTGTGACCACAAACGTATTCAAGAAAAACGATCCACTTTTTTCTCTGAAGGGGAAACCGCAAAAGGAGAGGAAATTACTGTTGATGGTTTTGAATGCTTGTAAAAAATTGTTGTTTGCTCTTGACAATGGTAAGAACACATTTGATGCAATCAACATCATCATCGTTTTACGTGATGCTTTGGTAGCGAAGCGAGTGAGAGAGGGGGGGGAGGAAATGTGTTCAATTCGATTGGGAATGCACGACCTGGAAAAATGGTCTTAAAGAACATGTTTCCTCTCTGCAATAAACTGAAACTGAACTGAGCACAAATCCCAATCTGAAATGACGCTGCAATTGTCTATATGGCTTGGAGCCATTTTTATATCGCTCTGTTCTCCTGTGGTTTTTATTTTGTTACTCGGTTCGAAAATGTGTGGTGGTGGTGGTGACGATAAAAGATGAAAGAAAGAGAGAGAGAGAGAGAGAGAGAGAGAGAGACGAAATCGTTTTACAACATCCCCACATTTTCGTAAATGGGTGAAGATTTGAGTGTATCCAAGTGTAAAAGTGGTGTTGATCTTGCTCGACCGCTTCAGGGTGGCACCTTACTCCTCAACGAGAAATATCCTCAAAGATTACATAACGTCGTTTTTTATCCACCTTTTAAATCCGGAATCCAGCCCGACCAACTCATTCTCAAACTGAACATAAATCTGAAGGAAACTAATCTGACTTTTGTAAGAAAAATATAAAAAATAGCCGGAGGTTCAGATGGAAAAATACCTGGAGCTATGAAGTTACATTGGTTTATAACAGGATAAGTGGAAGCTAGGCAAAATCAAGTTTTTTTTTCTTTTCAAATTCATTTTTTATTACTTGGAAGAATATACTTGGACTGGGATATGCAGGTTCCTGATGAGATACTCATAGATCAACTCTCATACTTCATTTAACTTTACATTTACAACATGGCAATTACATTCTCATCTCATCTTCACTCCCCATAAGAACATAATGCTAAATAGGAAAAAAATTGGGATTGATAATATAGCATACTGAATCCTAAAAGTATAATCTTGCCGTATCATTCTCTCAAGTATGTTTTTATCTGTATATCAGTTCTCTAGTACAAAGTGAGCTAGAGCTCTGGCAACATCCATCCAAACACTTGACTCCGAAAAAGAAAAACAGCAATTCATTCGAGATGTTTAATGTAAATAACAAAGCGGTGGAGCCGGTTTGTTTCAGGATAACAGAAGCCTTGAGCATTTTTTTTCTTTTCAAGACCACCCTGCACATAACTACATACGCACACACATTTTGATCGTAACTTCTGATCTTCATTTGTTTTCTCTTAAATTTTACAACTGCAACTTGAAGACTTCTCATCTTGCGGATCGCTACTTGAGACTTGTTATCTCAGGAAAAATATATATAAGATGAATGGATGTGTGTGTGAGTAATTACTGCACTTTTTTAACCTCATCAGATCACTGTGCAGGAGAATAAATATGTTTCATTTTGTAATTGCGAATCGTTTTCAACACAGCTTCTAGCTACCACACCACACCAGTTTTGAGAAGAAGAAAAAATCTTGTATAACGTTTTTTTGATAAAATTGCAAGATAAGAATCGTCGAGATTAATTTAAATGGTTTTTGCTAATTTGCTACTGGGCATTAGTGTAGGTGATTTTGCAAAGAAAAAAGTTGATGTGGATTTGAACAAAATCCTGTTCTGTCTTTCATTTCAAACTCGCTGATGACTGATGAGTTTTAAGTATGCCTAAATAACCTGAAGCTACATATAAAAAAGTGTGCTCGCAGACTCGCATGTGCATCACCTTTATCTTGATTCGGACGAGTGATTAAAATTAGCCTTTCTAAAAATACCATCTTCCCCGAAGGCATTTTCTATGCCCGAACCATGACTGAATTGCTAATAACTCTGAGCATAATTAGCAAATTTGCTTCTATTAACTTTTGTTAATGTGGGTCCATACATGCGAAAAATTACTGCACTGAATCCATATGCATATTTATATTCATAAGAAGTAGAGTTTTTTTGAAGGTTTCATCTTCACGCTCAGTTGAGCACCTAATGCACGTCATTTCTCAGAGTGTAACTCACATCAAGCTGCTTTTTTGTACTAATTCTCTAATTACCTATTCACAGCAGTGTTCCCGTCGTCGTCCGGCTTTTTGTTTCGTACTCTGAATGATGATGAGAAAAATATATATAACATGCTCAGTTGCATTGAAATTTGTTTCACGCTTTTCCCGTTTCCTTTTCATTTGAGAAAAAATAATCTTTTTAATCACTCGACAGATGAGAATATATATATACTCGTAGCATGTCGTGTCGTAAGGATATACTCTTTTCATTCAAAATATTTTCCTTTGAAATTAGCAATGAGCGACGAGAGAGAGGTAAAAGAGAACAACTTTGTTTCGACAAGTTCATTCAATGTTTTTAGTTACATGGTCAAAAGGAGTTAGAACTGGAGTGAGTGCGAGTGAGTATAAGTGACTACGTAGAGTTGAGTTTGATTTTATACTAGAGGCAAGAATATAGGGCCTACACACGGATTATTATTTGTAGATTCACGCTGCTCACGTTTCACAATTCAATTCTTTCGCTCAGCTCACAGTCAACGCATATAGCCACTTTATTTCAAGCGAAGACCACCGACTGGGCTGGTGCGATTAAATTTATACAAAAAAACAATCTTTCCACGAAGGCAATGAATGGATGAGTGAGGCTGAATAGGGAACGCTGCTAAATAATGATGTAATTCAGCACAACCAACATACATACACGATATAAATATATATAAACGCTATAGACATCTCTCTCATGTGTGTAAAGGAGAGTTAGAGAGAATGGATGTATGAAGGACGGCATGCATGCGGAAAATGAAGCCAACGACGACGGCAAGGGGTATCGCCAATGAAATGCAATATAATTTAATGTAATTAAGCTGTTAAGCTGTGGGGATTCGCTCACTAGAGACTTTTCGATGAAAGATTTCTTCATAAAAGAAGAGGAGGACGAGAAACTGATGATGATCATGACGGACAACTTTCAATAGTCTCTCATTCGGTTACACACTAGTTTGCACTCCATTTTACTTTTAATCCCGTTTCTCTGTTTCTGGTTTTCAAAAAGGCCATTCAGTTCATTAGCACTCTTGCACAATCAGAATCCTCGAATATGGAAAATGGTGTGTTTGCACAGGGAAAACAAATATGAGTTTTAGTCCCTTGACTTGACAGTATATTATGAAACGTAAAAGTCCACGGATTCTATGAAACTACTTTTTCGAACAAAAAAATATTATTTTCATTGGATTGGATTGGGAAGGTAGTAAAATCAGCCACCTTCTGCTTTTATTACGACATCATCTCTCGTCCTTCCCAACCTTTCCAATAATCCACGAACATTTTTTTAACATTTTGCAACCTACAAAAAAATATATTCAGCAAATGTGTCATAAAGATTAGCCCTCATGCTGAAACGGAATAAAAAACTCGACAAGTAAGCATTTTTTTCTTTTCGTTTAACTCCCCTCGTATAAAAAAGACTTGTATGTGTATGCATTTTCTCCCATATTTCAACGTAAAACGTCACTCGTTTTAACCTTATAGTGTTTTACGACAGTTATATAATCAACATGAAATCGTGCCAACAAAAAGGTGCAACATTTTTTGAGAGGATAGCTCTTAAAGTTTAATAAAATACAGAAAAAAAATCCTTCTAATTTGATTTTTGTGAAAAGGGCGCTTCTGCAGTATAAAAACCTGCTTTGGACGAAGAATGACAGTGATATCTCACCCTATTTTATATGCAATAAAAACGTGCAGTCTAAATTATATTAGATAATAAATGGAAAATGTTAGCTTGTTAAACTCAAATGTGCTGCTGCTGCTGCTGCGTAGTAAAAAATATATAGCGTTAAAAAATCTTGTTTCCTCTTCAATTTTGTTTGTCCAGCGAATATGTGTTTTTCATGTACTTTTTTTGGACTGGAGTTCTCCAGGCACAAGAGATTCAGTGAAGCGTATACAATTTTATTACACAAACACGGAATAAAAAATATCCCTATAAACTTGGATAGAAAAGGGGAAAGCGATAGAAGTGATCGAGGTGAAATTATATTCTCAAATGTTTAAGCTCTGGGGCGGAAACAACTGAAAATTATTGCCGAAAAAATCTAACCATGTCCACATCCACAATATCTTCCTGTTTATGGAAACATCCTCCCGGGGAGACTGTTTTTCTCTCTCTCCCCTAACGTTTTCATGCATAAATGAAAAACACAAAACTTTCACAAAAACTCTTCATATCCGTCATCCTTGATAAAATAAGGTTGAGGAGGAACTGGAGGAAGGAATAACTTCTCAATTCACAAGAAGATATATATTCTCCAGGCCCAAGTTCAAATTCGAAAAGTTTTTCTCCGCGAGTGAATCCGTTTTCTTTTTTAAAAAGCCGAAGGGAAGTAGGGGCAACCCGTTTCCCTTTCTTCAATAAACTCTCTCCGCAGGAAAAATATATATTTATTATCTTTTTAAGGGCCACCGTCCATACATTCAGCACAGCACACGCTCCTTTTACTCTCCAGGATTGTCCGAAAATATATTAGGGTAAAAGTAAAGTGCTGGAAAAATTATAATATTTTTAAGGAAGGGTAGGAGACGTTCCTTCCGGTTCAAGAAAAATATTCAGGATATGTGGACATGTCACCCTAAATTTGAATCTAATTTCGTAGTCATACGCTGAAAATGCGCTTTTTATGCAATTCCTCCACAATCATCATTCAAGTGTGCACAAGTGTGTTTGCAACGCCGGAGCATATTGTGATCTACTAAAAAATAAGAATAATATATGACGCACAATTCTTCTCTCCCAAGGGAAAAAGTGGATGCTAACGACTGAATATATAGAAGACGTAAAGAAAAAAGTTTTTTTTACCACCTCGTTTCCCCCAAGCTTTTGCTTCCTATAAATAAAATGTCTTTTTATTCAAACCATCATAAAACATTGGAGAATATTTTTTGTGTATCCTCGCTTCATCCACGAGTCCTCGGCATAAACTTGATATTAAGATTTCTTGACTTTCTTCCCTCAGCGGCTAAGAGAGGAAATACCGGAAAAAAGTTATGCAACCGTGCGATATCAGTACAGAGGAAAATGCGACGAAGAAGATGCCATTCCTTTCCATAACAGAAATATATATAAATAAAGGTAAAAAAAAGTTATAAGATCTTCCCATTTTTTTCTCCGAATCAAAATCAGCTCTTTTATTTCCTTCTCTTCATCTCTCATTCTTTTCCCTGCACAAAACACATTCCTTTTTTTCCTCCAGAGGCATTTTCTACACATACTTGAGATAGTCGAGCTTTGGAATGATGCCAATGGAATGTGGATAATATTAGACAGCACACATGCCGGTAACCACTACTCCAAGAGATATATATTTTTTATTTGAATACCTAACAAAAAAATATATTTCTGTATCTCTGCGCTCACTCATTCATTCACCGCAATGTCCTTATAGTATAGTATTCCAGTGAAAAAAGCACTCCTTCCTTTCCACTTTCTTCCTCACTTTCCAGCTTTTTTTGTGCGGTGGTATGTACTCTGGCCGTACGCAACTTTTTTTTATAGATATTCATTTTACGGCCTTTTATTCAACACATGCCGCATTTTCCAGAGGAAACGCTTTTAAAAGCTTTATTCCTTTCTTTATATAAAACATCCTCACCATATGATACAAAAATGTGAAGAAGAAAAAAATGTATGAATGAATGCGAATACCACAAGGACTCCCATATATACGGATCCTCATTTTTTCCTCAAGTTTTTGATTTATTCACGCAAGACGAGAAGTACAAAAGGGCTCGAGTCTGGGAGAAAGCTTGTGTGGAGCAGTGGAGCAGAGCGAGAGAGAGACCAAACCAGACCAGACCACCATTACAAGGGAAAATTGTGGAGAAAAAAAGCAGGCATGCATGAATGTACGGTACGCCAGTAGAATCTTAGATCTCATTCTTTTCTCTCCGCTCTTCATTCCTCCTTTTTCCCTTTCCCGTTTTTTAATTCTTTCTCCTTGAGTGTGCACGAGTGTATAGGAAAGTACATGTTCGATGGTATATAAAAAAGATATAAGGTTTTTGGATTTTTTTCTTCTTCTTTTCCCTGAGAGATCTTCTTGGCTGGCTGACTGCGTTAGAAAAGCGTTCCATTTTTTCCTCTTCACTTTCCCCACCTATTATGCCCAACAAATAAAGTTCGTCTCGAGTTCTCATTGCGGATAAGATAGTATACATGCGGAAGAGAGAGAGAGGAAGAGAGAGAGAGAACAAGAATAAAAAAACTCTTGGAAGATTGTGATGGCGCTATAATATGGTACTTTTTTCCTACTCCATCGTTCAAAAAAAGATGGTGTATGAGAGAGTATATTTCCCCTTTCATTATAAAATAATAACGACCCTCTTTTATTATGCGGATGAGTTATTAAAAGTTTTTTTTCTCTCTCTTTCTCAACTTTCTCCCGGTCTCCCTTCCCCGTGCCTTGGTTTTTTTCTTTTCTTCTTTTTCTCCTTGAAGTAATTCGGCAAATTATTCGAAAAGCTTTTAAAACCGCCGTCAGATAAAATCCCGAAGGAAATTTCATCTTGTGTAAGCTCATTTCTCTGGAGAAAGCTCAGCGAACAACTTTTTGAAAATGGTTTGGAAGAAAGAAGAGGAAGAAAAAACGGGGAGAGGAGAATAAAAAATGTATGGATTGCTCCAGGAAGAAAGCCAAACCATAGACTTAGAGTATTTTTTTCTAATTTTGTAGGCGGATTCCGACGGAAGTATACATATAGGGATGTATGCTAAACTTAAGTTGCTATTGTGTGTGAGAGAGAAAAAAGATGGAGATAAGTTGCACATTGGAATTTGTTATGTTATGCAGATTGCTTTCGCTATTACAAAGAAAGAAAAAGTTTTCCCTTCTCATTATTTCTTTCTTGGAAAAGATTTCCCTTTTCTTGGATTAGATTCCCGAGGTTTTCCTCCAAGAGAATATAAAAAACTCAAAAGAATGTAGATGTGTGTGTGCTTGGGAGAAATTACGCGATTGCTCTTTCTACTTTCACTTATTGAAAAAAGGAAGAAGAAAACTTGGGGGAGGAAGTAATGGGAAATCGGTTTCGAGCACTTATTGATTATTTATTCCTTTAATTTGGGGATGTCGATTTAGCGAATGAGCATGCGAGATATATGCAAATTAATATAAATTTTCAACTCCCATACCAAAGACAATAATGAGATTTAAATGCATAATATTTTGTGCAAAACTTCGTGACGACGACGAGTAATGGTTTATTCTTGACATTTAATTTATGAATGGATTTTTTATGTGCTCACGACACATTCCAACTTTTTAAGCTCGTGTGTGAATTGCTACTACACATTTTCATTCATTTCAGTCCTGCTTCTCTCCTGCCAGCGTTATTATGCATTCATGAAGGAAATAGTAGTTATTATCAGTGGTCCATGCCATGTGCATACACACATCTGCATAATAAACTGTTCGTAACGAAAATGTCATAAAAACTTCAGTATGCAATTTCATATCTGTTTTTTGTATTACAAAAGGGATGCATTATTTGGAGAGAACAACTGAAAACGCAACAGTTCTCTTAAGAACCAGCACTACCAGCAGACCAGAACCACAAGTTCATTATTACCCGAAAGAATGAGACGTTTTTTTCTATAAAAAAGTGTGCATCTGAACTATTTTGAATGGATAAATACCTGACACACTCACAGCTCATGAGCTCATACATATGCACTCAAAATGAATGAGTTATTTTTTTTGTTCAAAACCAACAGAGAAAAATATTTCTCTGTGTGAATGTGAATACATATAAAAAAGAGGGTAAAATCATAAAGAGACATGACTTGTTTGTTATTTAAATATTCACTCTGGTTAAATCCTTTCGTGACTACAAATGAGCTACTTCACTCCTCAAACCTCATAATATGCACTGCTCGCACCAGCAGCATTTCATTCAGGAAAAATGTATGTGTGCGTCTCTCTCTCTCCGTCTGAGAACAGTTGTGTTTTTGTGAGTATGTGTTCCCAACAAAACAGTGTATGATTAATTCTTCTCTCTCTCTCTCTCTCT
>JAQFZW010002056.1:0-20228 GCA_034687055.1 Heteromurus nitidus
TAACTAACAAAACAACAGTAACATTAATCAAGCGATTAACATATAACGAGGTCCCTTATAAGTTACCAGCTTTTATTATTCTTATTACGCCTTGTCCTTTTTCTTTCAAAAACTCTTTGACTAGCTTTGCTTTATACCTGCCGAACTTCCCCCTCTCCTTAAATTTGCTATTCCGTCAGAAGAAAAGGAGCAAACTTTGGCATTCTCTGCTTTTAATCACTTGCTCATATTTCAAGGGAAAATCCCAAGAGAATGTATTCTCTCCGAGAGCAAACGACATTAGCTGCCAAACATCCCCATTCGAGATTTGGTCTCAGAAGATGAGAACGGCACATTATGCCTCATGCTCCCAAAAAATATTTCGAGTTGTCCGGGAGTCATTACTCGTGTGTGTATATAGGTAATGGGCCTAACATGGACTATTGCACAGTGTGAACTACACCTCGTTGCACTTTTACAGCTTTCCCCCCTTTTAATTAACTTGAGCACTTGTATGAATGCATCTTTAGAAATGCCAGTGTAGATTTTTTTGTATATACATACATAGTATGTAAATATGTATGTAGCTGGGAAATGTAAGCCTGCATGTTTGTCTGTCGTGCCTAATATAAGAGTAAAAGTTGGATTTACATACGCAGTGAATGAGAAAACTTTTTTCATTGTGTGAAATTTACATTATTTTTATATCCACCAAAATTAGCTCGCAGTTTTAACTTGTTATAACGTACATACATACACGCATATAGCTGATATATATCCAAACTTAAAGCCAACACATTTAAGCCATCTACACTCTTTAGGTATATGTGCCCAAATTCTACAAAATTGCGTAGGGGTTCGAACTTGTACTGATGGCCTGGTGTCTTTCTCTAAATGAATTTCAAAGTTTGAAAAAGTTGAGATGAAAGTTACTTGCCTCTGGTTAATCCCCAGTGTCAATCCCTTGCTACTCAAACATTGCCTCTTTAAAGTTTCTCGAATTTTGAGAGACCAAACTAATGTCACGCTAATGGGTAATTAGCGAACCGCTGATTTAATATCATTGTGACGAAAGCTGAATGAAGCTGAACAAGATAGTGGTCCCACCTACGAAAGCTAGTCTACATATATCTGGCAAGTCTATAGTCTAATCGTTAAAAAGGAACAAGGATCATTGATTACTCCGACCATATCAAGTATACCGACGTACTACATCCATGTATCTAGTCTATTCAATTAATATTAAGAATTTGTGATAAACAGCAACTTTGATAATGGGGACATTTTGTAAATATCGTTGTAAATTGCATGTTGGCTCACTTTGTCACAAACATCCTCCTCTGATGTGTGACTCATATTCATGGTGCATGTTCATCAGCCTGCGCTCTCCCGTTCTACAACTGCCATCTAATGTTCTCACTTTCACCACTTGCCACTTACGTTATATATAAACTACACAACTTGACTAATGACCATACCATGACTAATACAGTTTCGAACTTTGACATTGCAGCCATATTTACGCTGTTTTTGCCAAAAACATTGCAACACCCATGTTACTAACACTATTAAGCTGTTTCTCAGCTTAAGCTAGTTTTGCAAACTTTCCACTATTACTTAACATAGAAATACATACAAAGTCTTTAGAGCAGACTGCGAGTTTGAGTCAAAGATAGGTCATGACCTCGGCCAGTTTGGAATTCCTTCAACATCTCAAGTCTCCAATTTGCACAATAGACTTAGGCCATGTTAATGCAGCAAATTTTTTGTGTTGGGCAAGATTAACTTGTTCGTTGTGTCATACAGCATCCAAGAAGTGATTAAGAAATGCTGAGGCATTTGATTTTGATGGGCTCAATTGGATGTTGATATCATCCAGATACAACCTTGGTCTGATTTCTTAAGACAAGTGGTCTCGTACTCGGCGAGAATAATATTCCATGCGTTCAGCCGTCTGATTCTTGATTCATTTCGAAATGACATGACTTAATGTTAGCAATGCAATCCCTTTACACACTTGCACTGCAGTGAAGGTTATCATTAAGAAGGACACGATATATCTTAACTAAAAATATATATCTTATCGATATAGATAATAAGTAAGGAGATCAATATTTTCATGACATCAGATGGTTTCAACGTGTTGATTTTGTATGAAGTTTTTTACGAACTTCAGGAGTAAAGAAATGTATCATCTTCAGCCGCTGCTAAAAATAGAATTTGTACATAAGTTACATCATGTTACGCTTACTCTTATATATGCCCATACAACCTCCATCATCTATCAATCGTCTAGATAAGCTGCGGCAAAGTCGTGTGATTGATGTACACTTGTAACTTAGCTCGATACATAATTTACGCAAATATTGACTTTCTCACGTTTCTTTTGACAAACCATCTATCTGTGTAAGAGTCCACTTTGATTTATATGTGACATGACGAATGGAGAATTTTAAAGAAAATGTCGTATTCTAAAAAAGAGTGTACCATTCTTCGTGCCAACAAGTCTAGCATGACCCAAGAAACGAGAGTGGATGGTCTGGTAATAAATGGAAGTTGCAGTGATGTGCACACACTACAAAAAGAACAGAAAAGACATCGTCTATTATCGCCTCTCCGAACTCTTGTAATGTTGATTCTCATTCTTGACATGTCATCTCCTCGCTCACTTTCCGATTGAATCGGGCACACACATTCCACGCCTGAGGTTGTCATACTTCAAACTGACGGGAAAATACAAAAATATTTTATCCGAACAAGATTTATTCTATTGTGAGCAAGAATTCATTCAAAAGCAATATGCCTGACATAATAAATATACTGCGTGTTTTGTAAAGAATTTGAATACAAGTGGAGAATGGAACGAAGAAGAGGACTTTTGGATTGGATAACAATGCCCAAGATGACTAGCAAAGCTTAAGCGTTTCCCAATTTGGAAGAACGACGACAACACGGCTTGACAAGCTGTTTTGCTCCCTGCTTTTTCTACATCCTCCAAATTTACTGCACTTACAGCGGATTGTGGAAAGCTGCTACACAGAATCCCTTTCAACACTCTCTAGGTCTCTCGTCCCATTCGCATTAGGTGTTAGCCACTTTTATGTAGCTGCCTATTCCCACTACCACTCCAACTCCAACCAAGCCATAGATTCAATGCTGTTGAACTTTTTGCAAGTATATCATGTTGAATCATCATTGTTATTACTATTATTATGAAACCAGGCACGGACATATAAGGGAAGGGACTATAAGTCATTTGGCTTTTTGAAGAGAGCACTTTTGCTTCTTGATTATGCCATGTATAATGATCAACGTTTATTACGATAGGAAACTAATGGACCATCTCCTTGATTCCTCATCCCGTCACTCATTCAATCCTCTTGTACAGATTGTCACACGTAGACAACATCATACGAAAGCATCACACTCCGTTTCGTAGCATGGGAAATGATGCTGTAGCGTATCGACAAGTCGGAATCAATTTCGTCGAATGCTTTTTGCAAGTGTTAATGGAATTTTAGTGGGAGAGAAGTGCCCTATGCGCTCCCCCTTTTTATTACTAATGTTATTATCAAAATGGAGTGTACAAGGTTGATTACTTTGCGCTCTTGGGATTCATGCTGGAATGTTGTAGATATGTGAGGCATACACTTTATGCTTTTAGTGTTCTGGAAAATGAAGGAATCTCGATGAATATGAACATACGCTTAAGAAAATTGTATGCCCTGCCAGCAAGCATGCACAGTGGTTTTTCACAGTTCGGATGGAGTACGAAGACAAGAAAGAAACTGTAAAATGAACTTTAATAACTCAATTAAAGTTTCATAAAAGCGTGAGAACTGCTTTTAAGTGAATTTCTAGTGTACGGGTCCTCGTCTCTGTGAGTCAGGTATACACTTTTAAGTTGCTGTTCTATCACAAACTGCCGTCAATGAATGCGTTTAATAAAGCGTATATAATTTGAAGGTTCCTTCTTCGCTTCATTACTAAGAATGGCCGAAAACCTTAGAAAACCATGACGGTTTGGGATGAGGTACTCTGGAAGAAGTAATAGAAGTATCTATGTGATTGTGATATGCAGTTCCTAAGACTGACTCGCATGATTTAAATTAAAGAAACAGGGAAAGTTTGTATGAATGTTCATCACGCATAAAACATATTCGTTGTTAAATCTGGAAATTGAGCGTTCGAAATTCAGTTTTTGTAGAAATGATTTGTATAATAACTGCGAAGTACGAAGAACCGAGGAAGTAAAATAGCTTTTCCCCGACCACGTAGCAGTGAGCATATATCGATTCTGAAATTAACATTAAATACATCTCCATTGTCAATTAAAAAAGGCGTTTAAGAGGACTGTAGAAAGGCACATGGGATGTTGATAACTTATCAACATCGGATAGTTGAATTTTAAACTTCCAAACATCAGAGATAGCATCATTTGTGTCCGTCCAAGTTTACGCAAAATCACATCTAACATGAAACGGAGGAGAAGCCCGAGAAGGAGTGTGTGAACGCAGTTTTTACTGGGCTGGGATTAGCACGTACTACATACTTCAAAGAATTACATCACAACACATATTGCCATGTTCAACTCGTATCCACGAACAATAATGGTTCCACCACGTGAAAATGAATGTGAAAAGAGTAGGAGCACATGCAGTTAAGTAACCCCAACTCGCATCTACGAGTAACGTTTCTCTAGAAAGAAGAGGAGGGCGAAGGATCAAACGGAATATATAAAGCACGTTGTAGGGAAATATGGGATCCTCTACGCTCTTTCGTATTTACTCTTTATGCAGCTGGGACATTTTACGTGCTGTTAAAAGCGTCGACGCATTTTCTCCACATAAATACTGGTTACCTGCAGCGGCTGCAGCGGCATTCATGCAACTGCCAACGTTTACTCATCATCACACTATCGCATGTCTGCTACGAGCTCACTTAACTCTGTCTACCCGTGCGTTCAACGTGCACACTCGCACTCGCTCTTTACAATCAAGTGCAGCCCGACTTCAGTTCAGAAGAGAGATTGCTTCTGATAAATTATCCTTTTCTAGTTTTCTACACTGGTTCAGGCACTTGGGAGTTCACTCTCTCCATTAAAACCACCCAATCGTTCATCGAGCTGTTGCAAAGTTAAAAAGTAGTTGCGAGAACATCTGAGTCTTCCGACCGAAATTCGTGTGCGTATAACCTTGCAAATACCAAACCTAAGATCAAAGAGAGTAAACGACTGTGCTACATAGTCGAAAGAATGTGAGCCATCTTGAAATGCATAGATAATTATTATATATTTTACAAAGAAATCTTTGCTGTGTCTGGAGAGAAAGTCCCATAATAATATGCATTGTGAATGTGGTTATTGAATACATTTTGGTCGAGACTTAAGACTGCTGGTGATATCCATGAAGAAAGTATAGGATCGGTGAAAGTTCTTCTCCAAATTATGGAAGAACGTTAATTGAATTTCATTAGTCTTAATTGTAAATACTTTCGAGTTTCAAGCCATGCGATCTGTTGTATGACTTTAAAACGCAGTTCTGTTCCCTGACTTTAATGTCAAAACGTATACGAATACAAATGCAACAGATCTAGCGATGTCGGAGAAATTAGTTTAACAGTCGCATACTTCATTGTGTTCAGCTCATTATTTTTGTGTGGATTATTCACAAAGATGTCCTGACGTTTTTATATCCATTTCGCGGTTAATGGGAGAAAGTTCTTGAGAAAAAAGGAAATGAGGAAGGTGAACGAGGGTGAAGATGTGGGGAAGAGCTATTAAAATAATTTCCACATAAATCCTCTCTCTGCTAAAAACAAAAGTTCGTCTGAGGACGCAATAATGACTCACATTCACTTCACACAATCACAAGGACGTTGTTGGAGTGGTGAAAGCTGTTATTACGCTCAGGTCTTTGTGTCGAGTGCTGTGTAGGGGAAGTTGTACAAGTACGAATGCTGTGCCCCTCTTGCTAGTCTTTTATGAGAAGGGAGCGAAATATATTCGTGTGAATGCAAAACTATGGGGTGCATGGGTAGCGGGTAGCAAACATCGAGTGAATCTGTTTATGTGGTCTTGCTTTATGGGATCATATTACATCTAAAGCCATCATCACCAAAACTCGATCCTTGACTTCTTGACAGCTCTTGTAGCTTATACTTCATCATCAGCAATAAAAATATGGCTATGTACTATTACGCTAGGAAGTTAGCAAAGTGTTCCAAGAAATCCAATAAGGTATGCTTTATTTCTATTTCATATCTTTTCTACTTCTCCTTCCTCCCCTTCATGCACACATACTAAACTTTCACCACTACTGTACTTGTATTATGCATATCAGAAAAAAATTATTACTACTGCGATGAGATGTTTTATTGTCTCTGCGTTTCTAAGTCTGGAAAACCTTCGTATCAGAAGAACGGAAGAAGTGCAATGGAGAAAAAATAACGCTAGAAGTTTCTAGCAAATGTGCAATACACTTTAATATTTAAAAACCCGAAGTGACTTAATGCTCATCTTTAACCAAAGCTATAGGAATTCTTTTGATCTTCGGCAAATCTTCAAGCATTTTTTCAATTCCTACAAACTTGCTTTTGCATAACTTTCTTCTCTCTCAAATACTTGATTTCGTTCATGGTTCATACACAAAATAGCGGAGATAAAGCCGGCAGTGCATTCCTTTGAACTGCATGTTTTCCCTTTGGCTCACATTACGCAGGTATATGCATACTGGAAAAGAAATATTCGTTTTAAGAGCACAAAGAGGTTTATATTTGATGCAGATGCTGGTAACGATGCCTAAAGCGGATGCTTAATGTATTGTGTGCTGTAGCCTTTTTGACAATTTAACCCTGCTGCTAGCACCGAACAAGATGAAGCATACACGCTTGGAAATTTATATGCCAGTTCCTTTGTACTTTTACATGCAAATTTGTAGTGTGCTTGTAAACATTTCTTCTCTTTTACATACTTATTTAGACTTTTTTGAATGCTACATTTCTTTGAGATGTTTCATTTTCATAACAAAGCCGTTCAAAGGCTCACAGAGAGTTTAGTTTTCCCAAGCGTCCCTTCAGAGTGATACATTTCATTCTATTTCTCAGCCCTTTCATGAACAGACGCACAAGTATCAGGAGAATTCGTTTGTTGAGTTAGCTGAATTGACAACAATCCTTTCATATGGCTTTATTGCAGTTAGGATTTCTTAGAAAATATGTGCTGAGGAAATGCCATGAGCATGAACGGGTTTCTACAACTCAAGTTGGCCTTATCACATTCCCTATGTTCGTATTACTTCGTACATACTCCATTAACGAGCGTGTCTTGTATAACGTCGAACGTGTGGTGGATATAATGACTATTTTATTCGTTTCCAGACTCTACCTCAAACTTCGATATCGGCAAACGGGTCGATCCCATCAAATTGCTCGATTGTCAGCAATGGATCTCATGGGGATGAGCCGCTCTCCAAAATTGATAGCAGTGCAATAAACGGAAGTATTGAAACAGTACAAAATGGAGCATCCACAGCCCCCAAATCGGGTGGCCACGAATGGGACAATGTAAGTTCACCTTGCTCATCGTAAACATGATTGGTATGGATTTATGTCTGCAAATTTTCGAAATGATTAGCCTTGAAACGCATTATTTGTAACATTTACACAATTTTATAACGCAGATAATAGAAATAGTTCAACGTATAAGGATTTTAAAATTTAAGCAGTCTAAATTAAAGTATTAAAGAGTTGCGCGCTTCTCATTCACAGCAAGTGAATATCCCATTTTAAAAGTGGCACATGAAATACAACTTCGCATGGAACACGTCCGTTCTTTGAAAAGATATATAGAACTACTCTAAAAAAGCTTCCAGCCAACACTACAGTGTGGAAAAACGGATTTACTTTGAAAGTTGATAGATGTCACTGGGGCAAAAGCTTACCCACATTGTTTCACTATAAAACCTTGGAAAGATAACAAGATTGAATGTTCTTTCTTCTTTTCTCAGTTTCCTCAAAAGTAGAAAGAGGAAGAGGAGAACTAAATAATAGTATAATAGTAAAGATGAAAATGATTATCTTTCAATAATAATATTTCGCACCTCTACTATAATGTATAAAACATCCTGTGTTTATTGTGCTCTGGAATTCCGTAACGGAACTGAGTTTTTAAAGTTTTACAACAACATAATTGAGATTGAAAAGCGTAGTGGTACTCCTTGCTTCTCATACGCAAGCGGTACACATTACCCCCAACGATGTCCTGTCTTCCAGCTTTATTTATTGATGTCAATTGTTTTTAACAGGCACTGGTTTACCAAGATACAAATCTGGTATCTGGAACACTGGATGCTTTGATCCAGCATTTAGTGCCAACGCAGTCCTACTACCCAGACAGAGCATACGTCTTCGCATTCCTCCTTTCTTCACGCTTGTACATTCGACCACACGAACTTCTTGGCAGAGTGTTTCGTTTGGCCATGGCCACTCCATCACATTCCCCCAAATATGTAAGTTATCGTCAGTAATCACGACGCACATCTTTCTAGCTACACTCTTGGAGAATTTCCTCTCCACATGCATGCATGGTATGCATATGCACATGTGTAAATACGTTTGCATTTATTTTCTTCTCAGCAACTGGCGAAGGAGGCTAAAATAATTTCCAATGTTGTTCAACTTCTTGGAGAATGGGCTGAACTATTTCCATACGACTTCCGAGATGAAAGAATGATGGCTCACGTGCGAACCATAACACAAAAATGCGTCTCAGTTGAGCCTCCCGTAAGATCTACTTTTTAATCAAGTCACATATTTTCGTGGATGTTTTCCGGATGCGTTGCAATATGTGTGTAATGTAATGTACCTCATTCCAGATTCGAAATGAAGTATCTCAGCTTCTGACATCCCTGCTTGCACGACTGACCGCGTTAGAAAGATACGAGGACTTCTTGCAAAGAATTAATACGGAAGCTGCACTTGGAGAACCCATCACAGCGGTGAGGATGCATCAGTAATACTTGTGCTAAGTTTGTGAAGAGCAGATTCTCATATAATTTTGCGGTTCTCGTGGGAAGTCCAGAGAAAGTGGTCGACCAAAGTTACAGATACATCACGGACTATCTGAATCGAATAATTATTATATAAAAACATAAAGGACAATAGAAGTTCAACAAAGGCCAAATACATGCTTTTAAATTATGGTATTGGCATTACCAATAATTGTTCCGTTTAAACGTGATGCGATGCGGGGAAAGCCTTTCTGATAAATTCCAATCTAGGGATATGGCAAAGATTCCCTGAAATTGACACGATTTTTGATTCATGAGGGCGAGATGGGAGATACTAGGAAAGAGAACGCTTGGTCTGAACTGAGCCGAGCCTAGCACATCATGATCACCAAGCATGTAGCGTGACTAGGTTCACGATGAATTATTTCTTTCTTTCCAGAGTAAATAATTTTTGCTCACGACGCGTTGCGTTGATTTAGTACTCACTACATTCTCCCGTCCAAAATTCCAACCCAATTTCTACCAACTCAATACCCACGTTTCATTTGAAACAAAAAAATTCGCAGCACATCACTACACCACACTCATCCTCATGTAGGTCGTATGTTGCCCTCCCCGAGGAACAAATAATGAAATAATTCATACTAAACAATGCTGGAAACCTCCGAAAGTTCATATCTTTAAACATGAACGTATAAATGATCGTGAAATGATGCCGATTTCTCTTAATTTCGCTTGCAGCCATCCATTTTAACCATTTGTCCGAACCCCACGATGCTGGCCCAACAACTTACTCACATCGAACTGGAACGATTGTCCCACATTGGCGCGGAGGAGTTCGTTCAGGTACAAATAATCCTACATCCATAATCCATAACTCATAAATCCCAATCTTCAAAGCCCATGACAGTCTTTGAAAAGGGGAAATACATTTTTTAACTTTCGTTATAGGCATTTGCAAAGGACAATTCTCAAGTTGAGACAAGGTACAAAGATATGAAGAAAACTCGCAACTTAGAGTCTTACGTGCAATGGTTTAATCGTCTCAGCTATTATGTGGCTACAGAGATATGCAAGGTACTTCCTCTAGATATCCACGTTATTCAATCAAACAAGTCTGTATTTAAGCAGACAACACTTAATTGGGAATACGTCACTTGCTAAAAACCCATTTTGCTTCACCGAAATGTAGATGCCAAAGAAAAAGACGAGAGTGCGAGTTGTTGAGTATTGGATAGAAGCTGCTCGGGAATGCTTCAACATTGGGAACTTCAACTCTCTAATGGCGGTCATAGCGGGACTCAATATGTCACCTGTTGCCAGACTTAAAAAGACGGTACTAAGAATAATAATAAATTACTAACTTTGTCCATTTTCATGTATAAAATAAAATGATTTGTTGTGGAAATTACTAGTGGGCCAAAGTTAACATAGCACAACTTTCAATTTTGGAGCATCAAATGGACCCATCTTCTAACTTCACGTCCTACAGATCGACATTAAAGGTATTAAATTATCATTTGCCATCTATAATGCTTTCGTCTTCCCTTCCCGTGCCAGTTATATTTAGAAGCAAAAGTTTTCATTTACATTTTTTTTGTATTTCATAGGCTGCAGTGTGGCGATCCGCTGGAGCCACCGATGAACGCCAGAGGATTGTTATCCCATTTTTCTCACTACTTGTAAAAGATTTATATTTCTTAAACGAAGGATGTGCATCCAAGTGAGTATACAACTCATTTTACTGGGCTGTAGTACCCAAAATGTCCATTTGCGTTTAATGGCTGTCACTAATACTTATAATTTACATGCAGGTCAGCCAATGGTCACATCAATTTCGAAAAGTTCTGGCAATTAGCAAAGCAAGTAACCGAAGTTGTGGCTTGGCAGCAAATTACATGTCCTTTCCCCAAAGTTCAAACCGTTCTAACTTCATTACAAACTGCCCCAGTTTTTGGCGAAAGTGGTAAGTGAAAGTCATGCCAGAGGCATTGAAACATGTTAAGTACATATTTAAGGAATTAACACCTAATTAAATTTTTTCTTATAGCTTTGTGCCTATCATCGTATGAATGCGAACCCGCAGACAATGCGCAGGAAAAGGAGAGACTGAAATATCTTCGCCAAGACGAAACTGGCAAAGGTTGTTTGTCGACGGGATCAAGTAAAGAGAAAGAACCAGACACCCCCAAATCTAAATCCAAGTCCCACAAATAGATCGAAGGGAAATAATTCATAGTTTCACTGTTAGTTCGTAGCTGTAAACAAAACTAAATATGGTGTGACATTGGCATGTGCCTTTCTTGAGTTAACAAATTGATATTCACAAAAATTTAAAGTAGGCCCGTCTTCTCCAAATAGGCATTACTTTTTACCACACGTGTTCAGTTTCAGTATGTGAGTGTAAATTGTAAATTAACAACCACTCGCCGTTAGTTTAAACACAATTACAAATGTTCAGAATTTTAGCATGTATTTACTATTTTAAGTATGAAGATGACAATTAACAATTCAACAAACTCTTTAGTAAATTAGTGCAACAAGTACCAAGTTGAAGATATCCAGCACCAACATCACACAAAGCATGCATCTAGTCAGTATTATGAATGGCCCTCAAATGCATAAATCTACTTATTTTATGTTACAACGTTTATTTTTGTTTCCTAATTTGATAGCCTTTTCAGTAAGTGAAGTTAATAATAAATGAAGTAATTAAATTCGTAAAGTATTTAACGCTCCATCAAATTCATTTTTCTATCATCATATTCTTCCGAATCCGGTCACGAGCATTAAATTATGTTTAACATTTTAAGCTGCCAATTTGTTAAGCATTTCTAATTCCTTTAAATACCAATACGTCATTAGATTAAATCATTATCTGTTGAACTGACGACCATGAATATTTACAAAATTAAATGCAGCCGTGAAATGAAATTATAGCTATAGTATGTCAATGCAATACATCATCATGAACAATGCTTCTACTTTAAAGGTGAAGCAGGGATTCCAATTCTTCACAACAATCCATGAAGGTGATGCCAGTTTGCGCTACGGCCTTTGCAAGCGTTCTTTCAAACGTGAAATGCTTCCCATGGAACTCCACTGGATTACGCTTATCTTCATCTTCACAGCAAAGTTTGGCAGATACACTCTTATTCTTGCACCGACCTTTGCTAGTAGTCATTGTACTTCGATTGCGGGTTTTAACTTCACGCAAACTCTTGTCGCCGGAGTCCATTCCTATTTCTGGAACTTGTATCCCAACATCCTTCTTCGCTACTTCTTTCATGTAATAGAAAAGGAATCGGAGATTAGCATTAGTCAATATTCAATATATTCGTAATTTAGTAGCGACGACTTTACAAACTATAGTTATGTTCTTTCTTACCATGTATTGTCTTCGGTACGATAGGTTTGCAACGGTCCAAATCCTTAGAACTGACTTTATCTGTGCTCTCTGGGCGAAGTTCTTGCTCGACGATATCTTTATCAGTCATCATGTCACCAGAAATACCTTTTAGATCTTGAGAGTTCCGCCCACTTACTGCTGCTGCATAAGAACTTCTCAAATAGTTGCCATTTGGCTTGTGAAATTTACGGGTGGCCAGGAACATGAGTTCCCGCATGTGGTCTTGAAGTAAACTTGTATGGGACATGGGAGCATCTAGAAAACCAAAAACACCAATATATAAATGGTGGAGCAAACTGAATCAATCTTGTTTACAAAATTGAAACAATAATCTTACGATTTTGATCCTGCTGAAGCTCTTCCTCACAATTCACAGATCCGGTGTTGGTCCCATTATGGCTTTCACTTCCATCACCAATGATTTCACCTGCATGAAAACAACAAAGCCACATTCACCATTATTAACCATAATTAGAATTATTAATAGTAGATTAACTTTCAATACAAATTTCATTTTCAACATACCGTTCCCGACTTCCATTACACCTTTCAGCGCTATCAAATTTTGTGGAGCTGCTTTTCTTTTCTTACTACGCACTCGAGTTGAGCTCATTTGATTGGACGTTGCGTCTCCCGCAGCATTGTAATCTTCAAATTCTTCCAGCAGACGAATTTCTCGGGTTCGGGTGAAGGTTCTACCATTCCGTACTACATCATTTGCACCAGATGACATGATCAATCACTGCTCTCATATCACTCGTCCTGACGGTAGCCTGCACAAATCCAAAAAAATATAAAGATTAAAAGTGCGACCAATGAATGACGCCGACGACTTAGCACTTCGTCAGAAATCGCCACCCTTCGCCGCATTTGAATTGAACGGAAAATGAATTTAGAATTTACTCTTACTCATTATTATTTTATACAAGCATTCCAATAAATTAATGAAGCACAGAAGTGCACCATAGCATTGGTTGTCGATAAACAACAATAATTATCCAATCAATGCTCACTATTCTACTATCAACAATTAACTACTGCCTACTTAAATAAAAATTCCTTCATACACCCGATCTAGTCCACCCTCACCTTAAGTTTTAAGTACCGGTTCCAGTTCTTTCCTGCTTGAACAACTCCGGTCACCAGTAATTTCCAATTCGAAACTTGCAATAGTAGTAACGCGGAGTACGCTCAGATATCTTTGAAATATGAAATATTTGCACTTTTTTACATTAAATTTAAATTAAATTAAACTAACGATAAATTTATGCCCCAGTCCGGTGAACGAGATGATACGAAGAAAAGTTGAAACTCGTCAAACTACTCGAACACGAAAAAGAACGAAAACCACAAATTAACAATAAAAATAAAATAGTCCAAAAATTGATTACGCATATAATCCAACCTGCGGAGGACACTAAAATAGAGCATTGGGAATGGAAAGGTACTTGCACACTACAGCCAAGTTACCTATCATGACAAAATCAACAATTTGAATGCCGTAATGACATGACACACGTTCCTCACACGTCACACCTGACTGCCACAAACAACAGCTTTTTACGTAAAGCGGACTATAACTAAATCGTTAAAAGTTTATATGCTTACACCCTATAAACAATCAAAATAACACCACCTTGTACATTGTATGATAATTAATAATTATAATCACTAATCACCCTCGAATCATCACTACACTACTGCTGACTGCCCACAAAATCTCCTCACTCTGTCAAAATTGAATAAACTATTAAATTACTTAACACTTAATGAAGTAAACTTACCAAAGCTGAAGACTGGAGACCTATTTCAAGCACAATCACCTGGACTGGCTGGACACAGTTTATTTTTAGGGGGTGAGCAAGAGAAGGGACGAAAAAAGTTCCTGCTCGAAACTGTTGAAAAGTTAAGCGAGAGCAAAATGTATTGAAGATTGAAGTATTGTTTGGCGCTTTGGGATATGGTGCATTTTATGCGATCAATGCCTAAATGCATTGATGCATGAGGATAACGTATATTTTATTGTGCGCTCATTTGCATATTCATTCGTATTCCTTCTTTAAGCTATAATGCAGTATTTTATGCATGTCATCACGATATGTACAAAATAAGTAATCGATGATGTCGTACTCGACGACAGATTCTGGGATCTTTCTATTTCTTGATCTTGCCGACATTCATTCAGTCACACTATTGCTTTGCATGGCTTCAAGACATGAAAAGGAGATCCTGTGTAACCTTAAACTGTGCACAGTGCACAGTATTATCTTGTGATGTTGTTGTAGGTCGGACGTGCCTGTCATTAAACGGCAGCTATATCCTGAGAAAGATGAATGGAAATCGCGTGGAGAAAGCTAGAAATATGCAGAGAGAGGATTGTGTGACTGGAGGAGAAATTGAGGAGACGGGAAACCTAGCTGGAATTCTCTCCTTTATTCAGCTTTCTTCCAAAATAAAACTGACTTGAAAAAACATCCAAGCCTGTGGGGATTTTCTTGTTCTGATTATGTGCTTGCCTGCTGTGCCGCGTATTGAATGCACTTTGATATATGAGATGATGAGGCTGAGAGCAAGACGAGATTAGTATCTCACTTTTTGAACGTATACGAAAGCAAAGCAACGTCAATCTTCCAGTCAGTCGTAAGAGGAACGTGCATTCTTGCTGGAGACAAAGAGCGAAGGACATGTTCGAAGAAGCCTCACCTTTTATTCTAGTCATTATCCGCTACGCAGTACTCCTGGCACGATCTTATTCCGAACGGCAAACAACATAATTCGCGGATATAAATCAGGAATTTACGAGTTTAATTTACGACTTAATATGTCTGACGTGATTTGAAATTGGCTGGAGAATTCCTCAAAAACGAAAACCTGGGGCTGAAAAGTGAAAGCTTATATAGAATTTGTAGAGATGCTTTCACTCACACGTCTTCCTTCGTCCTTGTACCGAGTACTCCAACTATACTCAATGCTGTAGGCAGTAGACGCAGCGCACATGGCTCACTGATTCATTGCAAAGTTGCTATTCTGTAAGTTTGTAGGTTGCCTCAGCCCGAAAGAGACAAAGCATTTATCCCAATGAAATTTTGTTCAGAGTTCCTTTGATTCCAAGAGAAACTCGGCCAAAGTTCTGTTGAAAGTGCTTTCCATTGTTTGCTCGATCCTGATATCCAAAATATCTCATTTTGGGACATGCTCATGAGGCCTATGTAAACAGATACGTACCTATTGAGAAAATTCGGATGGGTATTAGATTATATCCACCAATTATTGTACACCTTTATAAGAATTCGTACACGTGCAGAGAAACATATATGTTCTACACATTGAGCTAGTGTCGGATACGGCTTTATGCATTTGCGCTTCTCTCGCTGAGTTGGTCCACAAAGGAATCAAATGACTCCTGTCCTGATGTCTATCTGCCTTTTGTGCATGTGTTGACAGATCCGAGCTGTGATTTCAACGAAGAACGCTAGCTAAATCAACGGCACAGCCGCAACATGGAGTTGTATTATAATGGAAGCCTGCAAGATGTTAGAGCTAATGTGATCTTGAATGGTATAAGTTAGACGTGTGGGTGAAAGTCTTTTTATTACTGTCACTTTAGCATGACTATCAGCGATCAAGTTATTACTGATTGGAGTTGACGCTACTAAACGGGAAGTAAATTTTCGCTTCTTTCTACACACTGAATTGTGTGGATGCCTCTAATGCCTCCCCAATAAACATTGCAAAGCGATTGCGATGCGTTCCTGGTGCGATATTGCTATTTCCAAGCGATCCTCAATTGTACGAGCAATCGTTTGAATATCGCAACCGAAGATGAACCTAAACGTAGCATACAGGTAGCGACGCATGAGTAGCGGGTCTGTACTGCGCGTTTCGTGAACAAAATTATCGCGAATGAAACTGCACATTTGTTTCACGACAATCGCGTGCGCTTCGTATACGTATCGTACAGGAAGCAAAAACGCATACATGCAACCGATTGCGCGCCAAACTAAGCTTACCCAAATCTCGCAGTTGAGCTGGCTGAACAACAAACATTTCATTTCTTGTCTTCGACTTTACGGTAGCATGTCATCAAACATGTATTGGTTAGTCGAGTGTTTTACACTTCGTTTTTTAGTTTAGTGATAATTATTTTGTGGTAATAAAAGTTATTTGTTGTTGGTCTAATAAATATAGACCACATTTATTAAAAATTTGTTTCGTGAAGAGTGGCAACTTGTGTTCAACTTCAATTACATTAAGATTATACGTCTTCAACCTTTCAATGAAGTTGTAGCAGTGTGCGACTGACTTCCCGTGAACAAAGTGAGACATTTGTCGAAGTGTTGATTGGATTCATCAGTTTTATGTTTTCTAGTGTCAGTTCTGAATTCATTCGTTTACTTCATATGCTAGAAGTTCACGTTTGTAATTTATTAATGAACTAACACGATTTACACAATAATATCCCGCCTAAAATGCGGCACTATTATTTCCGAAAAAAATAAAAATATGAAACAAATTACCATATGATACGATATGCATACGAAATTCTTCCATTTGTCGCATACAAGTAGCTTACTGCTGCATTACAGATTCCAGACGATCTGGCCACGATCCGTAGCGCGCACCGCAGCGACCGTCGCATGCGATTTGCAAGGATTCTGAACGACAAAGTAGCGCATTTATCGTAGAGATTTGTAGCAAGGAAAAAGGTACGCGACTCGCCAGCTACATGTTTATTGGGTCATTAGTTTGCTAACGGGCATATACATTCTTCTTGTCGTTTATAGGTTTAGGAGTTGTATATTAGGACCATACGTGCACATGAAAATCATTTCGTACATTCATAGTGCTTTCTCTCTTTCTTAAATCAAGTCAGAACAAAAGTGCTCAATACAAATAGCATCAAGCATCAAGCTGCAATCAAGCAATTACTTCCACAACTACAGCTCGAAGAATCAAGTGCTGCAAGGCAAAACACACGCCCAACCTTCCTAAGAATAGAATCAGATCCCCGATCAACTTTGTCAACTCCACATGTTCATGGCACATGCAACCGAAAATTAGTTCCCATTTAGGTGGCATGCTGGTCGAAATACTTAAATCATCTTTGTCCAAGTGCTGCTCTAAAAATAACCTTACATTCAATTGCCTCCCATTTGCAAGCTTTACCTTTCTCCAGGGTGTCCTAATGGACTTCGGGATCAACCGATATAACGTTACTTTGTCAATTTCCCTACGCAAGGGCATCTGTAAAGAAGCCAGTTTGGAGGAACAACGGAAATGCTCCCAATTTTCCAGTTATTGAAAAACAAAAAGTGCTGACAAGGCAGTCCTTGCTGCTTCTTTGTTAAAGGCAAAGGAAGAGGGGAGAGAGTGAAAGAAGGTATTTCCGATATCCACTCCTCGCAAACTGTATCAAACTCAAAACTCCCCAAGTATCGAAAATATACGGTAATTTATTATGTTTGGTAATGTTTAGAACAAATTGCCCAATTTTTTCCTCAAACTGTTTCCCAGTAATTCCACGAGCATATCTTCATTGGAAGAGAGCATTTCGTGAATGGAATGTAAACTACGTCCTATCTTCGCAGTCTCGATGTGGATCGGTTATGTATATTACGATTTCAGTGGTGAACAAAAATCCAATCTCCAAATTTTTCCATTTCATGCACCGCTAGCTTTCTAAGATCGATAGTCATGCATGGAGTCAGCATGGATTTAGGTCCCATGTTACTCTCAAGTGCTACACATTACATATTATGCAGTGTACTATGACTTACGTGGAAGCAATTCAGAGGGAAAGAGAACGATTCTTGAGCACATTCATTTCAGATCGGCTTTTTGCAAAAAGAGGAGAAAGGGGAGCACGTGGAATGTGAAGCTATATCATAATGCAGGGATGATGATGACGACGATCGGTATCATGAACTCTAAAGACATTACACGAGAGGAAAACATACAAAAGATAAATATAAAGAGTTGTCTTCGACTTGTCATGAAAAATGGTCGTTTCATGTTCTACCCACAAAAATTACGTCTTGGTTTTTTAAAAAATGTGCTAGCTGGTGCATAATGTGATATCGTAGTGGAAGTAAAGAGCTTTTCACTTGCAGCATGATGCACTCACTCTCTAATACATCGATACGGAAAAGGTGTATATACATCAATGTCTTGGACTCGTTTCAAGCTACGGAAATGCAATTTTGTAGCATGTACAGCTCCTAAAGAACGCTCAGTACTTTTGTACTCTACTTTCACATCAGTCTTTTAACGGCGAGTATAGGGAATAGACAGTTAGAAAAATGGAGTATGAAGGAGCATATATATTTGAAGAGCTTTCACCTACAAATTGCCGCAAAGTGAAGTCAGGATATACATAAAGAAATTCGTGGTTGATAACAAATAACCTTTTTCGAGTATTTTCCCAGGGATTCGTGCAGTGTTCACTGTTTTCACTGCTTTTATCGGGAAAAGGCTTCGAGGAGATAGAAGAAAAACACTGAGGTTTTTGACATTCCCATCAGAACATCATAGGAGTGAGTGAGAGAGAGAGAGAGTGAGAGAGGAGCGAAAAGAGTGTGTGCAAATGGAAACTTTCAATTTCTCCCCCTTTTCACGGGCTACCGCGATAAAAAAGGTTTCCATATTTTTTGACTTCTTCGAAAAGCGTTCACCTTCCGAGTCATCTGACTTTCCCTACTCATTTCTCCCCTTTCGCTCTTATTCTGTTGTTGAATAAGAAATTTTTCAAATGGATGTGTTCTATATTTCACAGAATGGAAGTGTTCTGCAGACAGCTTTAAATGAAATGCTTAGATTGAAAGCGTTCGAGACGACTACTTTTCATATTGGTACCCGGTTTCAACGTGTCCCACCCACCTCACCTGGGTGGAAGTGTGACTGTGAATATGCTGAATTCTACAATACATTAGATTATATTGAGCATAAACTCATACACATACATTTAATACGTGAAAGAGATAAAATAAAATGACATGAAAAATGCTATTTAGAAATATTGTATTTGAAATCCTGAAACGCTTGTGTATGCTCAAGTTCTACTCCTTCTTTCTTGACGTTGGTGGTTTGCAACCTTTTTCAATTTCGCTTACACAAATGCGATTTGAAGCTATGTTGGTGAAGTAGTTTTGGATGTTGCAACCTCACACAGCCTGACATGCAAGGTTGCACGTTTATCATAAAAAATAAAGGGTCTTACATTCACCTTAACTTTTTGGAAACTGTACTTTCACCGACGTTGTACTCTACCTCCAACTTTTGAATGTGCATTTGTCACTTATCATTAGTATTTAGTATTTATGTAGTTCATCCCCAACCCCAACTGTACAAAATTAATATTTTAGCCATTGCCATTACGTGCTCTTCCGTATGCGCTTGGAAGGATTATGTGCCAGTAATCTGCACCACGAACCTATATTTCCACTGTTGTAATGCGTAAATTAGGATTAAATTGAGTTAGATTATACTTGGATTTTAGGACAGGCTTTGATTTGATTACTTAGCATTTCCTCATGTCGGTTTCTCATTTTCAGCCGTCGAAACTTATAACGGAATAATATGTTGAAGTTGGTTTGGACGAAGCTACACTCGTGTGACATTTGAATTGAAATGTATGAACTCGTCGGATATATATTTACAAGCCAAGAATCCAGCATACTGCTGTATCAAGGTACATGCATGCAAAAACGCACACATTTTCCAGATTTTCCCAGAATTTTTTCGCCCAAAATTTCCCCAATTTTCCCACAATTTTTCGCTCAAAATTTCCCCGATTTTCCCAGAATTTTTTCGTCCAAAATATCCCCGATTTTCCC
>JAQFZW010002057.1:0-20219 GCA_034687055.1 Heteromurus nitidus
AGCTTATCTCATTAAGTTTCAATACTAAATGCAAATGAGACGAGCAGGAAAATACTCTTTAATAATTCGCCGGAACAATCTCGGTGGATCCATAGTGCCAAAGGTTTTACTGTCCTTGTGGCCTTTACTGGGTGAATGCAATATGGTATGGATCTGAATATCTGTTAATTAACCGTGATTAATAAGTTGTAGTTGCTTTTGCAAGGATTGTGAATAAATAGGGGAAGTTTCAAGGATGGCAAGTGTGTAAAATACTTAACGTGGAAATGTTCCTGCGAGTAGAGTCAAATTCTTGGTTTCTGAACCGGTGGATTGAATGTGAATTAGATATTTACATGAAAATTTTTGCGTAGGTTTCGAACAAGCAGGTATAAGTTTAAAGAGAATATAATCTTGTACGTACCTTGCGGGAATTAATGAGTTTAAAATATGAAGTAGCTGGTGTGCAAGCACCTTCGTATTTTGCACAGAGAGTTCAGCTGATCCTATATAAGATTACATAAAGTGGGCATAATCAGTTTTTGTCCATTGTTTAACCTTCTCTGAAAGTCTTGGAGCACAATTATGGATGTAACAACTTTATACTTCTGTTGACATTTGACAAGAGCCATTTCTCAACTCAAAAACTATACATTCACAGTACCTCGGTGAGTCACTGTGCGAAAAACATGGTTTAATATTGAAATTTAATCGCTATTTGATTAGGTCAGACTAGCTTGTCAGGTAAACAAGGCTCGTTACAAGCTTGGTTAAATCCGTGATGTATGCGTTTTGCGTTCATACTCAAGTCTAGATTTTCATCGCGTGTCATTCAGCCAACGGATTTCGAGTTTACAGACCCATTATTTAGTATTATTATCTCTCTAATCAAGCCAAGTATTTTTCTGCTGCTCCAAGTTTTCAATTTTTCATTGATAGCCATTACAGTTTTCCACCTGTATTCTGAGAAACGATAACTAGAAATATTTTTTCGCATTGGTCGATGGAGAGAAAAGTTGTTTTGTATTGTGTGAAGCAAGTTAGGATTTTATGACACGGAGAAAAAGGTCATTTGGACTGATTGGGGAAATACAAGAATTTGCAAGCTTTGACCAATCACATAGTTAATTTAATTAGGTTAATCTGGTGTTTTCAAACGTACCAAATACGCATACTATAACCTGCCCTAAGTAAGGCGAATTTCATAATTTATTTGGACTACCCTGAGAAAGAGATCAGAAGTGAAATTACTTGTTTAAGAATTTTGCAAGACCATCGGAGGAAGTTGTTTGGCGTCCATTTATTTCGCACACAAAACAAAAGGAGAAGAATTGAGTGGGAAGAAGCGGAGATGAAATGATGCCGGTAGTACCTGCGGTTCCCATGTTGCGGCCGAAGCTGAGCTGCTTCCCTTTCGACACAGCGGGTTGATTCCGTTGTTGCTCTCTGCAGCTTCACATGAGCACACACAATTCCAGTGATTTCTTAGTGCGCGACAAGAAGCGTTGGTGGCAGTGGCAGCACAGCACTCGCACCGGTAGCACCAGTGGTTTCTCCAGAGTTTCTCTAGTTCCCAACCGAGAATACATTTTTTTCCTGTTCATTCATATGAGCAAGTAGGGTCGCCTCGTACAACATGTATATCTCTCTCATGATTGTGTAAGCTAATCCTGATCATATTCCCCAACAACGCACTTATTTTCGTGTGTGGGATCCACATCCGTTTTAACGAGGGATTTCAAGAGACTTTTGTGGTCTGCATGAATTTGAGAATGGAGAAAAGTAATGATGTAGCCCTCAGAGGGTTCCTATATAAATATGAAACAGTTTTCCCTTTATCTTTTGTCTTTCTTTTCCTTTTACTTGAATAAATTATGCACCACTTTATGGTAGTGAAATTTATGAATAAAATATGTTACGAGTGTGTTTAAATTGCTACATGTATTCTCCCACTGAAAATCTCAATGACTCTGGCTACATAAGCATTAGCAAGGTTTTTGAGGTTACCGGTATCTTATTGTGTTTCAAACACGTGGGAAGCATTTGTCATGGAATACACGTTTTGGGGTACATTCCTGCCTTCAAATGTCCTACTCTATTTTGTGGTCTAAAAGCGAATATATAATTTTTGGGTAATAAATGCGCTAACAGTTCTAATGGATGAATTGGTTTGGTTTATATTTTATACGGGCGTGCTCCACTCGTAAATCTATTATTCGTTTACGTTGTCATCAACTCGGGAATTTCGTGGGAAAAGGATAATGTGACGGGAGGAAAAGATGATGAGTGAATATCGCACACTGGGAGAAATAATAATGTATCCTATCCACACGGTTGATGCAATCCTAGAGTACGGCTCAGACTGAAAATCGGAGACAAGTCAGAAATTAGGAATGGTGTGTGACCATATATGAGCACTGAAACGATGGGAAGAAATAAAACGAAAGTCTGGCTCGAACCGAAATAGATAGGATTACAGCAAGTACACAGCACAACAAAATTTGTTTTCTCTCTCAACACGCGACTTGTGTATCTGTTCTGTATCACCACGGATGGGTATCTAAAGAGAAAGTTAGTATATCTATGTGCAAATGCCACGAGGAGTGTCGTGATGACAGAAATGGGAAAATTGGGAAAATCACCGACATCCCTATACACAAACCTCAGTAGGAGAAAGCAGCAAGTCGTTGATAACAAACCATTAGTGAATTCCCATTTGCCAAGAAAGGAAGAAAGAGAGCAAAAAAAATGATACCATCATCTCGGCTCAAATGATATCATGTAATCATCGAGACATGATGCCTTCGCAGAGCAAAATATCCTCGTACACACATCGTTCGTTCCCATTCTGCTATGTACCCTAAACCACTGCACATACATATGTATCATGTATTCCCCTCTCTCTGACTGAGCCATGAATGTTGCGAGTTTTCATGAGAAACGTAATAGTATTATGGATACTGGAGACAGAGAAGTTGTGTCGGGTTTATCCAACGAATTCCGGGTACAACTTGATGAGAATGTCACAACCTTGATGATCCTCAAATGTATTGCCACACATCGTCATATTATGTATGCGATGAGTGAAGTGAAAGTATAGTTGCTGATGATTTTTTTTCTTCTTCTAATGAATATGAGTTGGCTCATAAAGTTTCATAAAGTGTGTCCAATATGATATTTTTTTGTACAAGATGAAAGAAATTCATAACGGAAGCTTACAAGTCGCGAAATGAGAACTAACAAAACTGCCAATAACGTATGATGTCCTACATAACTTTCCACGTTGCATATTGCATGATTCTTATGTTGTCGTTAAGAACCTATCTGCACTATTGAAATAATAAGTCACGTTATAATAATAATATTCTGAACAAAGTTAATTGCACATACATTCGAGACAATATCAGCGGAAAAGAATTACCTATGCTCCAATGAAACATTGGCAAAGAATTGAATTATACTCCGAATCTATGACTATATGACTGCTGAGCACTATACTACCATAATGTTCGAACCTGAGTGGTAACGGAAAGGATAGAGCAAACAACTATATGCGCCCTTATAATAAAGCCCCGAGGAATTAGGGCCGTGGACTTTTTATTGATGTAGTGACTGTGTATTTATGAATTGGTAGCTGCTTTCTCGTATGCATTAGCGTCAAATTTCTCTTTGCGTTATAACGCTCTAATAACGTACCCATAATATTTCGGTACGACTATATACACACTCACTATGGTGGGTGCCTATATGCACTGTGTAGCCACAGATGCATAAATTTGGAGTGCGAAAAATCCACGAATCATGCGTTAATCAACATGTAATAATATCTGTATCTCTGTGTGGATAAAATATGCAGTAGAATCCGGCTAGATGAATTTTTCAAAGTAGGTCAAAAGTAAGCTATTATTGCAAATTAGGTTTTCGCTTTTGCCAGGAAAACGCTTAGGAAAAAGGAATGATTTTATTTTACGTACACACAAGTTATTCGGTATATTACATGGGGAGTCCTGGGGTGTATATGGATTTTTCCCTGAGTAATAAGTTACATTTCGGGTGTACGCCTTTCACTCGAGGAGAGAGCAGGGAAAGTCGCTTGCGAATGCTGATGAAAGTCCGTATTTTGTATTTGCAGAAGAACCATGCGAACAAGCCAATTGTGCCTTGGGAGAAAGTTGCTTCATGGAGGGTGGTCGGGCCACTTGTCGGTGCCCGGAAAGTTGTTCCTCGAGTTATGCCCCTGTTTGCGGAAATGATGGTGAGTAACAGTTTTAACCCGTCAAATTACTTTTGTCATATCTTACCCATTGCATATCTTTGTTTCAGGTATCACATTTTCTAATGAATGTTTGCTCCGGAAGCACAACTGCCAAAACGGGAATTCCGTTCAGATGAAACATCCGGGTGAATGCAGTAAGTTATTTCGATATTGTTATTCATATTACTTATTCGATGCGGGAGGCGGAAAATATGTTGGAGGCTTTTAATGCGTGTATATGAACTTTTTCCCCCTTACATTTTATATACGTGCTCACATTTTTTATTGAAGGGAATAGAGTAGACGGCATTCCGAGAAAAAAAGTTCTCTCATACAGCGAGAGAGAATGTTTGAACATTTTACTACCCTCGCCGAACCGGTATCCGTTGTAAATTAAAATGTTGAATAACTTTGCCCACAAAACCGTTGAGCATACTTATAACATGGTCGTCTCTCCTTTTAAATCATTTTGATATGCCGGATTAGTGATACGTAGAAGGACCTTTTTATGTTCGAGTATAAGGAGGGACTTCCTGTAGTGTTCCCACAATTCAGAGAATTAATCTGTGATGTGGATGTTTCACGAGTATGTGGAGGAGTACACACGTGAACGCAATTTTATGCATGCAATAATATCGGAGGCTAGTCTTATATCCCGCAATAACGAGAAAAAATTCATTGAAAAAAGTGTTTAAAACGGAGAGATTGTACGGTTTTGTGTGCTAGTTTGGTCGCATTTACTTGCCATAATGTTTGCTCAACTAATTGGAAACTTCTACATCGACCAAAGCAAATCACAAGTCGTGATCAGAGACCACAGTGGCAACAGCCGAAATTTTTCCGGAGAAAAGACAGGCATAAATGCGGTCGCAGAATGTGAACACTCGCACAGAGTTAAAATGAAGGAGGAAAAAAGTTATGAGCTAACAAAATAGAGAAGTGCGGGCATAGTTGATGTCGATCCATATGATTTGATCGAGTAATTTGCCCCGTTAAAGGTCTCCGTCACGCTATGTTTCTATAATGTACGGGCCTGGAGAACAACTTCTGTTGAATTGGAAAAGGTAAAACTTTTTTTCAACTTCTCAGGTACATCCAGCACGAGTGCAATTCATATTACATTAGGTTGAAAACAGATTTAAATTACGTTTCGCATAGACAAGTTCTTGGAAATGGCATTATTTACATATGTGTAGGTGTAATCTTTTCCGTGCGTTCCTTTTCCAAGACTTTTTTCAAGAGTTGTACACATGCAAAAATATCATCGCTATCGTTGTGGACGAAGGGGGCTATTATTATTTCTAATCTCGCCAGTATCTAGCTCATGGGCAACAAGTATTCACACAATAAGTGGTATTTTTTTGCTGTTAAACAAACAGCAGCTCAGTTCAATCAAATATATGCTTTCTTTTCCCAAACTTGCTAAATTTCATTTTGCCATCAATGAAATAAGTACCGTACATTTACAGGTTATCTGTCAACACAGATTGATATGCAAGTCCACGCCTGTAGCCTTTAGCATATTGCAATGACACATAAACTTCATCAATTTGAAGTTGATTAGGGACAGGATTAGAAGCTCTTGACATTTTATACCCACGCGTGTTTCAAACCCTCATCCCACAAGTAATGTTTTTCGAAGAATCGATTTTTTACTCTGAAATGGAACAGGAATAGAAATAAATTCTTGTCCAACTGAAATTCAAGGTTTGGGTTAAATGATTTTCTGACTGGCTGCAGTAAAAAATACTTGTTCAACGTTGGCTACCAAGAGGTAGCAAATCACCTAATAGAAGAGTATACTCCACACACACCACCTTCATTTTGGCAAGAGTTTTCTTGTTGTCGTGTTCGACTTGGTTTCTCCGTTTACTGAACCATTACAACAATGTCAGAAGTTGATGCACTTGTGTCTTTCACTTTCTCTACGCACATTCCGTGCAACGGCGCCGTTTATCTTTGGGGGGAAAAGACGCCTCCTCAACATGTTGCATGACTCGAGTACACCATGTTCCCAATAGTATTACACATACGTTTATCAAGTCACTGTGTTTTATCTCATCGTCTGACAATAACCATTATTGATACACCAAAGTGAAACAAGGAGTGACTTTCTCCGTCTTCCCTCTACTACCATTCCTCCCAATTCCACAGGGGAAGATTACCTTGCACATTAATCCTCTCTCTAACTTTTTCCCTTGGTGCTTCACGTGTGTATCTCTCTCTCCTCTCTACCTCTGCCCGTTTAGGTAGTTAATGTGTACACTTTTTTTCCAGCCTCGAGCTATGCAATGTGCTTCACGTCGTGTGCAGACGGAAAAGTGCAGACGTGACAAGAGGAGATTCATTCTGAAAAAAACGCATTCGTCTGCTCATTCATTTCTCACACTAGACTAGCTTCATAAGTATCATCCACGAAGATGCAACTGCAACAAGCCCCTCATCTCGTCGGGTTTTACCCTCCAGCATTTTTTATGTACTTTTTCGCTTGATGAAATGCAATTACCATTACAAGAAACTCCGACCTGATGGTTGTCGTTGCCCCCACCTCCACTTTTTTCTCCCTTTGTGAGGAGTTTTTACGGAAAATAATAATTCCAGACAGACAATATGATCGTGACGATGATGATGATGACGATGGGAATGCTGACGATGGGAATGCTGACGATGATGACAATGAAAGCTCATCTATACGCCCCTTGGTTACACATGAAAAGTTGTGTGGTAGAACGTACTTATGTTCGAGTTGAGTGATGATGTAATGCAGTTATGCAGATGAAACGCTTCTTCTCTTCTCTCCCCCTCCTCTATCCGCACACCACACACTATCCTTTTCTCTTTAACTTTCTCCAAAAAAAAGAAGAGAATGCGTGCTTCCCCTCTCGCTCCGCCTGTCTACCGTTCGTTCTCTCTCACACACTCTTTATGATTAAGGATAACAAAGGTTGGTGGTAATATCTGTAATTGGGATGATAAAAACGAGTTGCTGAGTTATTCATTATCCCCTCTCCCTTAAAAGACATAAAGCTTTCATCCCTTTTAAGTAAAGAAAAGCCGTAAAGTTTGAATCAGGTAGTTTTTCTAGAGGAGAGAACTATAGCGCAGCAGAGAAACAGGCAGCAATAGACTGAGGAAAATGAGGAAAGAGAGTGAGAGAGAAAGAGGGAAAAGAAGCTATAATATGCTGGAGGAGTAACACTAACAGAAATGACATGACTGGGTGACTTTAATTGTCTACGGGAAGTGGCTTCTGGTTTTTTTTGGAATGTCGCTTCACTTTTCTCACTTTTTATGCGCATAGTTCCACTCGGGCACGAAGCAGTAGAGACTTGTGCTTTATATTGGAAAACATTGATAACGTTATGTGCCGAGTTTTTAGTGCTTATATGCTTTCATGTAGCAAAAGTCCTAATATGCAACCTTAATGGATGAGTCTTTCCTGAGGAGAGAGTATAAGCCATGAGCAATGGTCCAACAAAAAACTCTTCCAATTACCCTAGAACGGCATTACTGAAGGAAAATGAGAAAAGTTTGATTCATGACCAACGCACTGTGACTTTTTGTTGAAAAGTGTGAACTTTCTGTTGGGTGATTAAAAGGGAAATTTTTCACGCTCTGTTGCCATTTTTCATCGCTGAAATCCCAAGTCATAGACAATTCGTCGCTCCTCTACTCCTTCCGCTATTCCGTTATCTTTAATATTTAGGTAAAGTTGGCCCTGGTGTGCTCAACTTTTTTTTACTCTGAAGAAGTGGAAACTCCCTGTTCTTGGCAGACTTTGAGAAAAATATGTATCAAGATTAAGATGTGGTCGTCACCACCACCGAGACTTTTCTTGGCAAACGATGCATACATTGTTTTGTAAACTTTATTGCGTTTTTTATGACTCAACGTGCTTATCCACTTCTTTCTCTCTCTCTTTCCACCCTCACACAACATTATTCTTAGCTTCATTCGAGTAAGAAAGAAAACACTTGCTTTAAAAGGTATTAATCGATCAAAAACCTTTTGTTTTGAAAAACAATTTAGTCTGGAAGAAAAAGGGCTGATCCAAGGGATTAAATGTAACTAATGCGAAATGTATGTTGATCAAGATTACTAAACCATATCATTAGGGAACCTGTTCAGTTCCGGTAGTTTGTGCTCCGAACAAAAAAAATATCGAGACATACTTTGGGAGAGTTACAACCTTTTTAAAGAGAGAAATGTGCAGAGATTTTCAATTTCATAAACGATAAAAAGAATGAAGATTATACGTTGGAATGTGATGTGATTTCCACATTATACTTTACGTTCGCAGTCTTCTTCAGGATTGTGTATGTATTTTCAATGGTGTATTAGCTCCGTTGGAAAAGAATGAAGTACTTTCCTTTATGAATTAGATTGAGTGAAAGCAGCTCCTGCCTCATCTAACATACGAGACATAAAAAAGCGTAATGTGCGTACTTTCTTTTTTTACAAAAACTGAAACTGGAGAAAGTAGCTGTCCTGCAGTGGTACGACGAGTCCACCAGCAGGAGGAAACGACAAAACCATTAGGTTACGATTATTGTTATTGTGTAAGCATGGGGCATGTTCTGGTCTCCTTTTGTGTAATGAAATTGAGTACAAGATAGCTAAAAAAAATGGGGGAACGTATAAAAAATACGTTCCTGAGGCTCCACTTCCTGGTCTTAAGTCTTAGATTTTGGAAAAAAAATATTCTCGTCTTTCTCCTCGCAACACACTTTTCATTCCTCAGAAAAGTCCTTGAAGAAGCGGAGAGTTGAGTTTGAGAGCTGGATATAAACTGCTCTGTTTTATACAGAAACTGTTATATAATGTGTGTGATAAGATCAGGAGAGATCTCTTGTAGTCACGCACCTTGCCCTTTTGAAAATTGCAATGCACTATCAACAACTCCACTTCCCATTTTCACTCGCTCCTTCGGAAATTCCCATTTTCCGCCCAAACCATTTTTCTTCGCTTGACGATCACTCCGAATCGTTCCTTATACAATGTCCTATGGTTAGCTAGCTGCATTGCTAGCTAACATTCCGCCTTTTTTACTCGGAATAATCACACGATTTTCCACCATTTTTGCTACAATTTTTTAGAACACTTGAAGTGGACGATGGTGTGTGTGTGTGTGCGAGAGAGAGAGAGACATACAGTCTCTTTGAACACGCTTAATCTAAAAAAAGAGAGAAATTGAGGGAGATGTAAATAGCAGTTGATGATAGCAGCTTGCCGTAAGCGTAAACGTATACATATCACTTGATGACAATTTTTTCCCTATGTAATCCAATCACATGTGACTTTTAAAGTGGGGGAGAGGAAATTGGAAAGTTTCGTCTGTGAAATGTTTCTTCTTTCCATCTTCATAATCCCGCACGCTATGGAGAGAGGAGCGCACATGGTATACTTGAGAAGCCATTAGAGAAGAAGAAGGAGAAGGAGAAAAAAGGAGGAATCTACGACTGTGTGTTTATGACAGTTCTTTTTTTTCCTTTAACGATTCCCTTCCTTTTACAAAAGACATAAAGACGGGCATGGGGCATGGGAGGATATATAAGAATGGAAGCTGGAAATTAAATTTCATATGCATATCATACTTTCTCCTGTATGATTTGCATATGGTGATATAGTAAAGCTGTTAAAGTACCAGGCACGCGTTCACTTTCATTTTTTTCTCTCTCTCTCTCTCTCGACAAATTTTTTTATTTGGAAATGAAGGAGGAAACTTGGAGTTTCCAATTGAGCATCCTTTTATTTACAAGTGTGGGCGGTGTGGTGGGATGGCATAAATGTATTTTTAACTGATATCAATTACACACCTGTCGTCTGCACATTTTTCTCTCTCTCCAGCAGAAGAGTGCAATTAGATAGCATTATATCTGACTAATGACTCGGCAACTGGAGAATTCACCAGAACGGTGGAGAGAGAGAGAGTTTCGCCTCATGATTTCTTACGGAAAATTAGAGCATCACTTTCAAGAAGTCTTTGGAGCAATTTTAAAATTCCATTAGTCGAAATGGGATTGAAAAGTAGGGAAAGTGTAATTTGAGAGATGCGCCGCCTCCAAACTGCTTATAAAAAGTCTCCATATCCCCAGTCCGCATCATAATTGCCGAATATGTACGCCTCTCCTCCTCCGCCCATTCTGAAAGCAGGCTATGGGCACACAAGTAATTAAATTTTGCCAGAGTTATAACACAAATATGCCCTAGTTATTTCACTTCGTTTACTTATTTAAACGGTTGAGTGTGTCGAGTTCTTTTTAAAAGTCTCGTTTGAAGACTATGAAGCAGCAAGAGAAACTCGAATGGGGAAAATTTGAAGAGTGTGTCACAATTCCGTGGAATTTACAAGTAGATAACTTTTGAGCCTTCGAGAGTACGAAGAGAGAGAGAGAGAGAGCGTTGAGCCTGTCAAAACTCATTCGCTCTTATGACTCAACTTGTTTTGCATTTATATGAACTGGTTAATCATGTTGCATCTGTCGGGAAAAGGCGAAGAAGCCCGCATCAACAGCAGACTTGCACACATATAAAATATATCTTACTCTCAAGGCTTTTATTTCTTTCGTCGCTCAGGTCAAAAACAAAAAAGTTGTTGGTGAATCATGTCACAAAAGTATGTATATAGTCATCCATAGGATATATATACTTTCTCTATATCCTCACTCCGTTTTCATTTTCCGTCTTTATCCAATTACTATTTATACTATGCATACTTCACTATCAGCAGCTTTCCTCCTCTTTTTTATTCCTTTCATCACGATTTTTATCCCTGAGCGTCTTGTGCCCTTATTCTATCTGTTTGCGTGGTCGTGTTTTTTTCTCGTGTATAGTACGTCTTCGCCACGAACGAGAGAGAGAGAGGTTGAGACTGGTGAGCCTATGGAAAATGTAAATCAGCTCGCAGGGGGCCGGTATTTGCCCAAAGAAGAATGGTCAAAGACAAATGGGCGAGAATCTATTTAAAGAACACATTAAAGGAAATGAGAAGGAAAGCAAAAGGGAAAGTTTTGCTTCGCTGCTTACTTCTAATTCCTTCGTTTACATCCCTTTTTGCCGGTGGTTTGTCTTTTCAGTTTGTGTGTGTGTATATGCAGCCTCTGGTATGGAGTACCTACATGCACCTCTTTTGCATTCCCTTGGTATATCGCTGGGAGAATAAAAAATGAGAAAAAGATATAATACATCCTCTTTACTCGGAATCTCTGTTTATGTTGTACGAAATGAAAGTTATATGGCTTTCTTTCTCTTTTCTTCACAATTTTCGTCGTGGCATAATCTTTTTTTGGCTTCTTACCGCCTCCTTCCTTCTTTTCTTTCTATATTTTTCTTCCCTTCTTACACACAGTCTTGTGCACTTTGTGTGTAGTGTTTCTCACTCGCTAAGAGAGCGGTAAGGCAAAAAGGAGCTCAGTTTAGCGGATAAAATAACAAATTCGTATAATTTGAACAAAGAGTATGAGACGAGAAGAGGAAGGAAGGGAGGGGAAGAGTGGATATTTCTCCGCAGTAAGTGTTCATTGTTGCCATTTGCCGTGCATTCAATTCAGCGCGTTTTATATACGCAGCTACTTCCCCAACTTGTGAGAAGTGTGGCGAAAAATATCTAATATAAAAGAGGCACTGTTACGGAGAGTCATCGTATTTTTGCGCCGGTACTTTTAACACTTTATTTATGTATTGGTGTACCAAGTTTTCCTCGCGTTCTTTTTTCTCCTCAAGTTGCACTACAACAAGAGTTGAACTTACTTATTTTTTTCGGAAGAAGGCCTCTTGTCTGGATTGGATATAAATACGTTGTAGTTACTCCAAGGTTTTCACAGAATCAACACTAACATCACTCGTAAAAGATAGCTGGCTGAAGAGGAGCGACTCCTCTTCTGCTCCCAAGGATTCCTGGGAGAAAGCATCAAACCAGTATCTCATTTCACGTTTTTTTCTCTCTCTCTCGCTTTTCCCATATCTTCTTCTCCTCTGCACAAGTGAATTCATATTACACAAGTGGATTATATTGAGTAACAACAAGTGAAAGTATAAGTGAGCGAGTGAGAAGAGGGCGGAATAAGGAGAGAAGAGAGAACAAACTAGTTTTTTATAACGGAATATGCTATTTATGGGATATACGACAGCTTTAAGCTTTCCACAACGTTAGCATCGAGTCTTGAGTGTGTATGTGTGTGTCTTCCTCTCTTCTGTGTGCTTCTTGGCTTCTTCGTGTGATTACCGCCACAGCGTTTTTTCTATAAGAAAGGCACTCATCTCATCTTCTCTCCTCTGAAGTGGGGTGCATCACTGATATCGTTGCTTTAGCTGCACGATGTCATGAGTTTAGTACTCTCTACCTTTTGAATAAGGGTGTCTGCATATATAAAGCCAAAAGAAGAAAAAGACATCTTTATGAAGACACGAAGCCCAACAAGACATTGAATAAGGGGACGGATCCATTTTTCTCTTTGCGTTACATAAACTTTTTTTTTCTTCCTCCTCAACGTAATACTATATACATGTACATGGTAATGTCATATGTGCAAGGGAGAAAGTGTGTGTGTATATATACACACTTAACATATAGCCTCAAGTGAAAACTGTCTTTCTTGATGCGATTCTGTTGTTAGATAGTTTACTTATCTATCCGCTTCAGTGACTCCCTTTTGTAACCAAAAATTCATATAGTTCAGGAAACTAGTGTGTGTGCGCGTGGACCCATTGTGAATGGGCTATGAATGTTCTCTCTCATGTCTTCTTCATGTGGGTCGGTTTTTCTTGGAAGGGAAATCAAGTGAAGTGGGTTACTTGTGGTAGAGGGTAGAGGAGAGCGAGGAACGCGTGAGTGAGTTGTGAATGGTAGAGAGCGAGAGAGCTAAAGTACGAGAGACACTGTTGAAGTGTAATGTCTATACTTCCGCTTTTTTACTTATTTATAGGAACTTTCCGTGAGGCAGTCAGCCACTTCTTCTCATTTCTCTCTCCTTCTTTTCCTCTTCCTTCATCTTTAGTATTTTATATAGTGAACATATGATGATGTACTTGTATCACGTCTCAACCTTAAGAAGCTCGGCAGATGCCTTGAATTTGTTCCCGTAAACGGAATGAATAATATGATCTAGTACCGGAGGGGTTGAGGGGAAAGTTTGTTTGCGTGATATTGGCGTATAATAATATAGAAAATGCGTAGGGAAAGCAGAAGCACGATTTTCCTGTGCATTATAACGCTCCTCTCATTTTTTCCCATTGCTCCTGAGTATACTTACGCTCACCAACTCACCATCATCACCTTTCTCAGGTTATTTATTTGCGTGTGCACAGACAAAAAAGCAGCACACAAGAGCAAGAGAGGCGCGTTCGCATTTCTGTAATATGTTTCTACTTTTTATGAGAGATTATAAGCTGTATATCACGCTAACTTGTTACTTTAGCTGTGTAATATTGAGGTTATATAGTAGCTAGCTTACGGTGTGTGTGGGCGATATAAATCTGTTTTCAGATTGTGCCAGCTCAGCAAGCATTATTTGCGTATATTTTGCATGCATGAATATATGCTTATGTACTATTTATGGGCTTTTGTGGGGAGAAAGTATCATTAAGGTTATGTTTTAAAAGACAATACACATGAAACGTAACTATTCTCCAGGCGCAATTCCCTAGTACACAAATGACCTACCCCATCTCAGGAGCGGAAAGTGTGTGTGTGTGTTCTGTTCTTCTTTGTTGTGCAAATATTGGCCAACTTCATATTCCTCAATTCCCGACAGTCAAGGTAATGAAAAGGAGAAAGGTACACTGAGGATGCAGACAGGCGAAAAGGCTTTTATTATGGAGCGTGATGGAGAGAAACTCCCTTAATAGACTTTTTTCTACTTTCTCTCCACTTCTCGACGCTAAAACTTGCCATGAGGAATACGTATAGCAAGTATATGGATATATAGATAGAAGATGCGAGTGTGTGTATCAGTTTTCTAAAGTATACATTACTTCCTCCTCATCCTTTTCGATGAAAACCGTCAGAGCGATACGCAGCTACTATCTCTATGTACATATTCTTTTTTGCTCCTTGCCATTTCTTCAACTTCCGCTTCTCCCGTGAACAATAACTTGCTTTATTTAGGTCTTCTTGTTGCCACTTTTTTTCACTTGATGTTGCCGCTGAAAAAAAATAAACTCATAACATCACATTGGCATCATCATCATCATCCTCCCCGTCATGTTATGTATGGCAGAATGTACAAAATGGTGAAGTAATAATGGTATCACGATGAAGAAAAAAAACTTGCTCACTTAAGCAAATGTGAAGGAGAGAGAGAGAGAGAGAGTTTGCTAAAGCGCGGCCATGCAAGAGAGAGAAAGTAAAAGGGAAGAAGTGTGTGTGAGGGGAAGAGGTAAAAGTAAAATGTAATATAGTCGAGGTTTTTTTTCTGGTTGCCGGTGATGATGAGGAGGAAGATGATGATGATGATGATGGAAATAGTTACACGTTGCTTGCTTTTATATGTTATATGATACGCCTTGATGGTGTGTGGGTTTTCAGATGAAAACTTTTTCTAGTGTGCTTAAACCATAGAGAAGAAGAGGAAGAGAGAGAGAGAGAGAAGAAAGGAGTGAGTGAATTTATGCAATGTGTATTTCATATATTCATATACAACACACACCATACGACTCGGCACGAGGTGTGTGTAAAGAAGACAGTTTTTCCCATATAGCTTCGCTCCTATTATTGTGAAATACTCCATAATATATAAATGTGCTTTCTGATGATGATATGATATTGCTGCACATTAAATAAATGCTTGAGTGTGTCTACTCTTTTGCCTTTTCTCTCCTTCTATTCAACGCCTTAACTATGTACGCTATAACTTTTCCCGGAGTAGTTTTTACACTCTGCTTTTTCTCCGCCACTCATCGCTTAACTGGTGCTCCCATTGGTCTGTTAGGTAGTGAAATCTAGCGTGTATTATACATGAATGTACACAATTTACATTCTCATTCTCACCCGGCACTGGGAAAAGAATAGAGTTTTGTACACTTTCTCTCCTCCGCGTTTCGGCATGCCATCGCTTTTTTTCTCAATCTGGGAACGTGTGTGCACAAAGGAGGAAGAGTCATCGAGAGAGATTTACTCTGTTCTGGTTATGGACTGTGAAGCATACACTCATATTAATACCTACTCCTTCTCCAAGGAATATTATATATAATATAATATCATCATAAGCATGCATCATGCATGCATCCACACTTTTAGATACACATACTACAAAAGGCTCGTGTTCGGTTACAGTTTAAATTGGTGTTGATACTATTTCAGAGAGAGAGAAAAACTAAAAGCTTTGTATCGCACACTGGCTTTGCTGGTTCAGCTGGTTTTTCCAACAATTGTCGACTCGAAAAGTGAGGGAATTTGAAGGAAAAGTTGAACCTCTGAAGCAGTGTAGTGCTAACGCTATAGCACTCATATTCTCACATAGCAGTAGCAGCGTGTTATAAATAATAGTGGTAATATGAGTACATAAGGAAAATGTGAAAGAAAAAGGGAAACGCAAGGAAGCAAACTTCACTTGACTTGACTCCATCTCACCACTCACTCCACAGCTTTACCCTACATTTAACATTTACTTTTCGGAGGAGACTCTTAAAACTCCTCTTTTTAGTAGAGCCATCACCATATCCTCATCGTCCCCCGTCATCATCATCATCAACAGCCATTTGCATTCTGGAAATTTTCTCACTCTTTCTCACACTCAAACAAACACTCTCCTTCTTCGTCTTCGTCGCCGTCGTCTCTTGTCCTTCGAGCGGTCTTCGTTCTCCAAAAAAGACATCTTGTTGCACGCCAACTTCTCCCTGAGCCAGAGAGGTTTTTGGAAATTCTGACTGATTCGGCATACTCCTTCATATAAACTCCACTACGGAGAAGAAGAAGAAGAAAAAAATTATTGGTTGCCTTCAAGTCCTCTTCTGAAGTACTTTTTTTCGTACTGCAAAGAAAAAATGTGATATCAAATTTATATAATAATAATAATAGTAATAGTAAAATATATAGGGTTTTTTGGCGAGGTGCCGCTGCTGAAGCTGCTGTTCTCTTGATGATCCTCATCTTGTCCCCATCTTGTTCGCCTCCTTCCCTTTATAATAAGCACTCGTTACTATAACTGTGTTTGTGACAATTTTTTTTCTCCTCATGCATATATACACTTCTCAAGTGTTATATGCGAATGAGCTACACACTACTACCACCACCACCGTCACACTACATCGCCGTTAGTCTTAGTCTCTCCCTCAGTTTCTGATTTTCTGCAATTCCCTCAAGACCTGGATTGCTACATTTTTTATCGGAAACCCATGCAGAGAGAGAAAGAGTGAGTGTGTGAGAGCATAGGATCCAGTGATGACGATAATAATAATAATACATAGAAATCGAAGTGCCAAACGAAGTGACAGCCTGTGCAAAAGTAAAAAATATATATTCTCCAATGTATCACAGTCAGTGAAAGGGGATCGGACGTTGGGTTAGTGAAGAATAAGAACGAGACCAGGTCCCATTCTCTATTTTCTTCCTCTTCGGAAATTCCTTTTTAAAAAAAGGAAATTCCCAATCTCGGTTCGATTTACAGTGTTTCAATAGTGAAAGTGAACTGGTCGCGTAATATATATCTCCACTTGCTTAAAAGACCTTTTCTCTTTTTTTTCCTTGGAAGAAAACTGCGTGTAGGTACTGTAACCTAATCTTGTATATGTGTGTGTATCTACACACGTGCATGCTCGAGTTTCCGTCTTCGGATTTAGATTAGTATTACATAAAAAGAAAGTTGAAAGAGAGGAGAAAATCAGCAGAGAGAAAGTATAGTCTGTCGGTTGAGTGAATGCAAAAGAGAAAAAGCACAAGCACATCAAGTTATACACTGTAGCAAAGAAGAAAAAGAATCTGACCTAGTAGAGTAATATATAAAAAAAGACGAAGCGAGAAGAGTTTAAGAAGGGAAAAAACTCTCTCACGGTCGAGGTGGAGGCACGGCATCTATCAAAATGTATATAGTGGATGGGGACCAGTGCAGACCATAATACTTTTTTACAGACTGCTGAAACGTCGACAGCTCTCAGACACGTGCTTTTCCCATTTCATCTGTGTTTTTCTCACAAAGAAAAAAATATATATCGTATACACACACTCAACGTTTTTCCCTTCTTCTTCTTCTACTTTTAGCGGTGGCGGCGGGTTGGTTTCTATCCCTATACATGTATCACTTATCTTTAGAAGAAAACTGTAGTGGTGTTGGGTGTTGAGGCAGTCTAAGCGCTGGGTAACACTCGCTTAACAGAGTCTTTTCTGGTTTTGTGTGTGCCTGTCGAGTATCTGCCGCAGGAAACTCTGTTCCAATTGCGGAAAGTGGGGAGAGAGAGAAAAAAAACGAAAGAAAAGGGCGTGGAGGAAAAAAATTTCCATTGTTCTTCTTGACAGGAGAGGAGAGAAAGCCCTTTTCAGATAATTATTACTATTAAAAATTATAGTGAGAAATTTTTGACAGACTGTCTTGAACACTTATAAACACTATATAAAGTGTGAACGTGAGTACAGAGAAACGAGTGTGAACATAATATATACTTATGCAAGTATATAAGGGTGCCTGTAATTAAATAGAGATTTTCTTGGGAAAAAGTCTCACATCCCATCACATTCTTCTTATTATTCATGGAAAGAATGTCACGTTATGCTAGCACACTTTGTGCTACACGTTGCACACGAATCTTAAGAAATACATATAGAGCTACTAATACACTCTCACTCGTAACCACTGTCAGATAACCACGTAGAACGCGCAGCATGCTTTTAGAGTTGCACATGTTGGACTAGCATAGCGGCGAAGAAGTCGGTTGGTTGCATGTACCATTACCATTGTGATTCTGGCTTATAATAGGAGACCTCTTATTATGTATTTTGTGTGTGCTGCTGTATGTTTCTTGCATACCAGCCCACCAGAGAAAATCTGGTTGAGTGATCAATCATCGTGCTGTTACGGAACACTTGTTCATATACATTGACACTATATAAACGAAATACTTTTAACTAAAACTGTATTATACATACGTGCTCACGATGATGCACTCTCCTACTCTACAGCTACCAAGAACAAGGACTTTCTCTTCTCGCGCATAGTAGAAGCTGACTTACTAACCCCTTTCTCGGGTTAATAACTGAATTATTTTTGGAGGAGAAAAGTTAAGGAGAAACTGAGTTTACCTTAATCAAGATCATGGACAAAGTTTCTCTCTCCTTTCTCCACGAGAAATGTTAAGTGCTCCTTCTCAGCCAAAAGTACTCAAGAACAAAACAGCTGAGTAGTCCAAAGAAGAAAGATTGTGAAGCTAATGTAGTGAACAGTATAAGATATGCTTTTGTGCATAGTATATAGCCATGGACAAAGAAAAGTCTAATCGCTCGAGGAGCACAAAACACACAAAAGTGTCCATGAATTTATTTGACAGTTTGCCCAATTTTCTCTCGAACATATGTCGGAGGGTGGAGAGCAGGAGTGAGCTCAACACAACGATGGAGGGTGTAATAGGGAATTCTGTGTTATGTCAGTTGACTCCTCGAACCACTTTTACCTGGAAGAGATTACCGGTTCGGCGGGAGCACCAGCAGTACAAGTCACGAGGAGTGTACTCATGGCGAGAAGGACGTAGACGGGATCGTCGTCTCCTCGAACTACCTCTATTACCCTTCCTCCTCATAAGCCTCTTATCATCTGCATCGTCAATGGTGAAACTGAGCTCCGCATGTTACTTGTTCCCGGCAGGTATGCCAGACCCATGTGCGGACAAAGCCTGCTTGTTTGGCTCCCGATGTGTTGCGTCGGCGGATGGCCATTATGCAACCTGTGAATGCCCGACCTCCTGTCCCAATTACGGGGATTCGGATGACTCGCAACCTGTGTGTGGGAGCAGTGGTGGTAACTTCCGGAACAAGTGCGAGCTGGACCGTGAAGCTTGTCGACTGGGAAGGAACATCACAGTTAGATACGAGGGAAAGTGCGGTAAGTTTCTTAAATTACCATCATTTTACCTTTATTTTACAAGTCCCATTTCGCGAGAAAAATGATAATTTTATGCGGGCAGATGTTGCACAAAATGGCCTGGGCAATCCCCATTTTCAAGAACAAGCGAAGGAAAAACTTGTTAGTCATGATGACAGGGTGGAACTTTTTTATTCGAGAGAATTCCAAAGAACTTTTAAATTGTTTGACTTTTGATTTTTCATCTTGTTTGCTGAAATTTCTGAAGGAAAGAAAACACCCTTTTCCTCGTCACTTTTTTTATCTTTACATTCTCCCTTCCACTAAAGCTTGATGATGTAAAAACAAAAACTCTTCAAGCGCCATTTTTGCACAGTTGTCAGTTTTTTACCGTTTTCAGATAGCTACTTTTTCACAGGTTGTTATTTTGATGGAAGACTCGTGTTATCATTGCCTTTTCTCTACAAAATGGGGAAACAAGTGCTTGGGTTCTTTCATTATTATTGTGAAACTTGCTTAGCTCACCAAAACAGAGAAAAAAGTGTTTAGAGGTTGAAAAAAATAAGACGCATGTAATCATTATAGAAGCATACGAACCTTGTGTATTTTTTTGTATACAAGGTTTCAAGAGATTGAGTGTCTTTTCTGCCAAGTCAGGTCAAGCCTGAATATAAACCGGTGATCCGTCTGCGAGGAATAAAAAAAGAGAGAGCGCGAGGAGCTTTTGAGAGAAGAGTTCAAGTTACACTACATAACACCACCATTCTTTCACTTCTTCATACACTCCCACTCACTCAAGCTGTGTGAGGGATTCAGAAGAAGGAGAGAGTTATCCATCTTGCTCATATAAGCATGAAAGTGCTCTTTCACACTCTTTTGAGAAAAGGCATACAAGCTTCTTTTTTTGTCGTCCCATACAGGCACAAAAGAAAGGAAAATAGAATTATACAAGAGGAATATATATATATATATATATATAT
>JAQFZW010002058.1:0-20210 GCA_034687055.1 Heteromurus nitidus
TTTTATAAAATTCTCGTACAACAGCTTCACCTCAGAAATTCGTTAATAAATAGACAAAAATACGAAGGACTTCATTCATCAGCCTCAATCAATTAAAATCCTCCATAAATCTGCTTTCAAATTCAATGTCTCGCCATACCCCAATGGCTTCGATTTGCTACTTTTTGCAGTGATTTTTTTTGTACTGAAATGTGATCAACAACAAAAATAAATAGTTGTTTTCTTCAAGAAAATTAAACACATTGTTTTTACCTCGTTCTAACTTGAGCACGCACAAATTGCTATATTATTATTATTATTTGTGCAGTTTTTGGTTTTTGGTATCAGCCTTTTAAAAATTTCACTTTTTTCTCTCGAAGAGTTTGAGTTTTGATTATAATTATACCAGAAAAGGACCCTGTCCACTCACAAGAAAAAAGATATATATTCTCTCATTTCTTCACTTCCTCAACATCCTCATTCACCTCGTTGTCGACACCCTCTTCATTATTCCATTGATAGTCATGCCGGCGGTGGTTGTCGTCAGCGTAGACATCCTCAACGAATGCTTCTCTCTCCTCTGGGTCAAACTCCTCTGAAGCTAAAAACAATAAAAAAATACATTCTCAACATGAAAAATTTAACAATTTACTTCAGCACCAACAAGCCTTGCTCACTTGTGAAAAATGAGTGATTTTAAGACTTGTATTGCAACTGAAGTGTAAAACTGGTAAAGCAAGTTGAAGTTGCAAATGTCGTTGGCTTGGCATTTGTCGACAGATTACAGTTTAGTCATGCTCAAGGCTTTAGTCATATGCCTATACTCAACTTCATCCAACCCCAAGTTACCTTGACCTTATTTTTTTACAAATTCTTCTTTTTTTGCATCATCCATCTTAAACACCACAAGCGAAAGTGAAAGGGAAACTGATTTGAAACAAGTTTTTTTTAAAGAATATTTTTAAGAAAAATACACAACTACATTACGACTTACAAATAAAGTGCGAGTCGACGTTCACGTCTGCCCTTGCGGTTTCTTCATGAGACGCGTCACCAACTCCGAGAGGGATCTCCTTTTCTCTTCCTCTTGAAGTTGTTTGAGGGAGCGTCCTCTTGAACTCAAGTTCATGTGATTCCTCCAAAGCCTGCTCTGCTGATTTTGGTTGTTGTTCTTCCCAACTGCCCCTCCACTTCCTCCTACCCTTTTCACTGGAGACGGATGATGTTTGATAATATTTTTCCCGTTTTTCGCCGCTGGGCCGATGACGACCTTCTTTCTCTTTGGAGTAACGATTTGTGCTGCTGCCACTCCCAACCTTTTCTTGAAGTAGCTCTCCATGCTTTCCTCCATACTTCCGTTTTGAAGTTCCTCCTCCTCCTCCTCTCGAGAATTTCTCCTTCGTTGGGCCTGCTTCTTCCCTCCAAACGTATTCCGGAAGCGTGGTATAGGCACCAGGTCCTCCTGGTCTTCCTCCTCCGGACTCATGCTTTGGCTGCTCTCTCGACTCCAGTCTTTCTCTGTAAATTTCTGCGGCTGCGGCCTTCGTCCTCCCGAGGACGACGCCGCCGCCGTCCTCCTCCTCGTCTCCGCCCCCAACCTTTCCACCTTTTCCACCGCTGTTCCCTTCCCCTCGTCCAGGTTGAGCACTAGCTGGTCTTCCGCCATGCCGAGGGACATTCTCTGCAGAAGCTTCGTCGGAGTCATGGCGCTCATCGGCTTTCCGCCTTCCTCCACCGGAATACTGATTGTGAATCGGATGGGGCCGCTGTCCAGAGGGATTCGGAGTCCGCCACCTGCCATCATCATTTCCACCATTAGAGCCTCCAAACCTGTATTGATCTACGTTTTCTACAGCAACTACGTCTACAGAAGCAGAAGAAGAAGAAGACTTAAAGTCACCTTTCTTATTTCCCAGTGGGATCACACGCTTACTATTCCCACTTTCACCTTTTCTCCAGGACGATGAGGATGAACTTGTGCTACTTGAACTCTTCTTTCCTCCTGATGAGCTCGAATGGGAATCCTTATTATAATAATTTTTGTAGGGTCGCTTTTTATAAGTTGAAGTTGAACTTGAACTTGTCGGTCTCCTCTTCTCTGAACTTGGATATCTTTGTCTTGAATTTGAACTGGAGCTGCTGCTGTACGAATATTTATTATTATTGTTGTCACTTGATTTATGTTGATTGTGATTGGTCCTCCTCCCCTTATTATTATTATTCTGTTGATAGTTTCCACTAATCATCTCACTACTCAGTCCACTTGAGTCGTCTTCCAGCTCCAGCGTCGCTGACTGACGACCATGATCCTCCTTAATTTTAAATTTGTTTCTCAAATGAGAATTTCCGAACCGACCAGCACCTTTACTTGAGGTTGTTGTAATTGTGGTAATGAGGCCACTGGTATCTTCGTCGAATCTTGAGTTTGGACTGGTTTTAATAATGGCACTGGAGCTCGAAGGCCTCCGACTGGATTGTTGCGATTCCGCAAAACCATCAGTCTCTGATGATTGATAAGAGTACGACGGAAGGGAAGGATAATTCTGTTGAGGAATAGGGGACCCTGACGGAGTCTGGTTGGGGACTGATGACCCATAGGTTCCGGGTGAATAATTAAAGTTTCCTGACGCCTGACTGGGATATCCTGATGAGTACCCATTGGGGCTGCTTCCTCCACTTCCGCTGGAAGACCACTGCGGCGCGCTAGAAGATTGTCCGGGAGACTGAGTATCCCATCGACTAACATGTCCAGAGCTGGGTCCGGCTCCGCTAGGGTACCCTGAATATCCTGGTCCACCTGAGTATTGACTTGCTCCTCCTCCTCCCCCTCCTGCTTGGGTTGAGTAAATTCCTCCTGTTCCTCCATTGGTCTTTGTTTGATAAGCTCCTCCTCCAAACTGCGGTGATTGTACTGACTGGGCATAGTATGGGTTTGCTCCAGGTTGCGCATAATAGTGTCCAGAGTAGCCCTGGGCATTGCCGTTCCCATTATAGTTTGGAGGGTTTGGAGGGGCAGCATAGGTTTGGGGGTCGAGTCTTGAAATCGAGGAGAGGGCGCTGGAAGGATTCTGGTAAAAGGGGTTTGGGCTGAGGCTGCCTGCTCCGCTGCCATAGTTGCCACTTGTCTGAGGTACGGAGTTAAAGAAGTTTGGTACGGAGGAGTAGCTGCTTGTGGAGGGGAAGCTTGAGTGTACTGCTGAGGGGGTTGCTGGAAGGGGATTGATTGAGCTGCCGGCTGCGGAATAAATTGCCTCGTTTGGGGAGGACGCTGCGGATAGTAGAGCTGAAAGAAGGGCTGAGGTCCCGGAGACCCCTGGCCGTTGTTGGTGGAGGGGTGGAGGGCTTGTGAAGACGGCGTTGTAGGCTGCGTTTGAAGCGGCGAAGAGATTCGAGAGAGTGGTGAGAAGAGACGGGTGCGCTGGAGGAGAGTGCGCAGCATGCCGCCCAAAGATACCGGCCGGAACTGCTCTACGAAGAAGAGGGAAGAAACAGCTGATTGATGAATTTTTGAAAGCGCGGGAAATTTAAAAGTGTTAATTATGTAAACAAATATGATTATAACCTGACGGAGTAGTAGCGATTAAAGTGTTTGGTGATAAAGTTGGTCTGGCAGGACCTGCTGGAGGGGCTGGAGTGTATCCACCCTGTTGCTGTTGTTGAGCTAATGAATTATACAAACTCAAATAAGGATTATTGGAAGATTGTCCTGGAGCCACTGGAGAAGGTAAAGTTGGTTGAGCGATTGGAGCTGGAGTTGTTTGTTGCTGTTGGTAAGGATTGTATTGGGATGGAGGTGCTTGATAGTGGTTGATATGAGCACTGGAGGAAGAGTGATGATGATAAGGAGGTCCTGGATAATCTCCAGGAGATTTTTGGTAAACATTCTGAACGTTACTTCCCCAACCGCTGTATTGCTCTGCTGGTTTCGAGTGGGCGAGTGAGTTTGTGACGGCGTGGGCGGCTGCAGCGCCTGCAAGGGCTCGGGCAGCTGCTTCCGCTGCAGCTTGGGCAATGGCTTGAGTGCTGATGGAGTGGAATTGACGGAGTAGATCTGCCTTTGTTGAAGCTAGACCTGTGAGACCCGTGGCCACTTGACCTTTGTACGGGATTATTTTTGCCTTGGTTTCAAACAATGCCTGGATTTGTTCCATGGCGGTGGGCTGCTCGTTGTTCCAGGGGGAGCTATCAAGCCCGTTGATGTTGGAGGCTGCGGCGGCCAAGGAGGAAGCTGCTGGCAACGCGGCGACTATGTTGCTGGCGAGGTTCCAGTTTTTGGGTTGATTGTATCGGACGAGCGGATGGTTTGGGGGAACGTTTCCTCCGAGGAGGAGGCGGGCGATGTTGGCAATGCTCCGCTTTTCGTGGGTGGCAGGACGAAGGGCAGCTTCATAGTTATCATACTCTGCGAATGAATATAAAAGGTTAATAAAAAGTCAGATGCGAAACTATTTCTTTTGGATTATAATTATTAGGTTTTTACCGAGTTGTCTCGGGTCGCCCCGCAAACTTCTTCCTTCTCGTTTTCCTTCTTGTGGATTTTCCTCTGATTCAGCAGTTGCTAGACCAACTGCCAGAATCTATGGAGAGAAAATGGAATTGTCTTAAAAACATACATTCCATGATTTAAATTCCAAATGTGTTGGTTTAAATATTTTACCAGAAGGAAGCCTCCACCAAGCCATTTATTCATTTCCAGAAAAATATTTAAGAATCTCCAGTTTTGTTTTTAAACTTTTGTTTAAACTTTTGTTATGTTCAGCACTTTCTTCAATGCAACACGTAATTCACTTAAAAACTCACATACACATTTTTCAACAGGCTTTTTCCAATGGTCACCTTACTTTCAAGCGAGGAAGTCACTTTCCGGAAACCACCTTTTAATTTCTTAACCCTAAAACTGTTTTCGAAAAAAAAATTCTTCTTCCTGAGTCAACCTCACTCGTCCCCAAAGTCAAGGGAAATAAGTTGCTCGCGTCACGAGTGAATGGAGTAAATACATATTCTTTTTCTGAAAATGAAATTTGGCAAAAGAGTGAAAGTTTCCGGTTTTGCACTCAGCCCAGACCTTTGAGAAGTCATATGAACATCATCAAGAACAGAGATGACAAGGTGCAAAACATTTTCCATTCTTCTTCCTTCCGTCCCTATACTCCCTACCCAAAGGGTCATCATCATCACCAAAAAGAAAAGGATATGAAATATATATATGGCGAAAGGAGTGGGGATATCCTCATCATCTTCCCCAAAAACAGAGAACGCCATACAGTTCACCATCACCACGTGTGTCTTAATGGGATTACTCGATAGAATCAGGTTTTTTGTCTTTGTTTGGCAGAAGCTCTTCACATCTTCACACATTATTGAAGAAGGGAGCATAACAAAGTATTTTTCTGGTGAGATGCAAGATACGATATAGGACAGAGTGGTCAGTCAGTTCACATAAAAATATATAGTATATGCTTTTTGACTACAAGGGACAATTTGTTGCGGAAACGTGACCTCGCTAAGTGCTCAAAAATGATCATTGATATCCTTCTTTATATGCATCCTTATGGCGTCCATGTTCATTTTAAGCTACTCACTTTTTTACGTGGATTTGGATGAATTGACCACGTATTCATACCGAATACGTCAAAGTCGTCGAATTAATCAGGAACGTGACTTCGACGAACGGGACTTGAAATCTCTCAAGGGCAAGAGCTCACTTAAATTTTTTCCTCACTGTTAGCCTACTTCATTCAAAAAACTTTTTATTGCTGATGCATCCCAAATGATTCGATATTGAAGAGAGCAGATATGTGATTTGTTTTGAAAAATATTTAAAAATTTACATTAAGCATATATAATATTAATATTCCTCTTTTCACTTTCATTCGTATGCAGAATTTGAAGCATGATTTAAAGCGTATACCTCTGTTTTTTTAAATGAATGCAAATCAATTGTGTATGTGCATACATCAACAAATTTTTTCCTCCTTCAGAAAAAAACAAAAGTCAGTTTCACTCTCGTTTGAGTCAGAATTCATTACTCGAACTCGCCTTCGACAAAAAAAAATCCTGTTTGACTTGCTTCTTCGAAAAGAGACATCATCATCCCCATCGTCATCATCACAGCTCTTCAAACTGCATTTTGCTTAAAGCTGATATCAAATTTCTGGTCGCGTCCTCGTCAATCGCCAATCCTTGATCACCAACAGTTTTCACTTTCATTTAGCAACTTCAAAAATTTATTCTCAAAATTATTCTCGAAATAATATATCCAAGTTTTCGTTTTCATATGGTCACTCGAACCCACCAGAAAAAAACTTTTTCTCCCAAAAAAGACTTGAGTTTGAGAGAAAAAATTTCTATAATAAAAAGGGGTTGAGTAAAAAGTTATGATTACGCGATGATGATTCATGATACTAATTTTGACAAAAGGATACTTTTTCCTTAAAGAAAAGTAGCCCAATGACCTTTGGCTCTCATGGTTGATGCAGTGTGCAGATGTGTGATAATGATAATTCACATAAAGAATTCGCCCCAAACTGCATCCCATTTTCGAAGGCAGCAGGTCAGTGCACTTAAGACTGGCTTGACAACTGATTTTTTTGGCAAAAGCCAACTCGTGCTTATTGCTTCTGTATATTTTGAAGAAGCAATTCAAATCAAGTGTGAGGATATATCTTAATCTTAATGTGCAAATCTTGTATGCATTTTCGTTGTAGTAAAAACAAGATCGAATGCGATTTTTTTTGAAATGTCTGCCTCATACTACTCGATATATGTAGACACATAGTAAAACATAACAATGACGAGGAAAAATATATTTCTTTCTAAATTTTTGCTACATGTTTTTATTGAATCAGACCAAATAAAAAATATATAACACATTATCTTTATATTACTTGTTGTTACACATACTATCATCGTCATTTTTGCTTTGTGCCCAGATTACCAAATACAAGCTAAAAATCGAGAGTTTTATATCCCGCCCCACATTGTTTTATTAGATTTCTACATTCCGTTGCGAAGCAAGTTTCCCTATTTTTATTATGCATACGAAATTGCACTCAAACAATTGAATGATAATGTTGACATGCTATTGTTTTTATAGTAATTTACATCTTACATCTTCCATTTTTTGCTGTTATTTGTGTCACACAACAGCACATATGCTTTAAAAAATTCGCTCGTGCTTTGCACGACGCTTTCATATGTATGCGTAGATACAAAAATTACTCCAGAAAATGGAGTTTAGACGATATTCGAAAATAGAATTCGTTTAATTCGAGCTTAAACCTGGAAATATGCATTTTGCATGAAAATTTTGATGTGGCTCAGCATCGTGCATCACCAACATTATATTATGCTCATGCTCACTCATAGTCGAACGGTCTTTGTTGTGCTCTTCGGAGTCCTTGAGAGAACACAAAGTCTATTATTGGAAACCATGTGTTTCCTTTCCATGCATTGGCTATGCTGTCAAAATATCAACGAGTGCTGGTATGCTTTGAGCCGCATAGCACAATACAATACATTCGGTGGAGTAGACACGAAAAAACAAAACATTTTCATGTCGAAGCTAAAACTCTGGAACATAAAATCATTCAATACGTGTGATCCTGGCAATAATCATAAAACGATTAAAATAATTTTTTATAAAAATGGAATTGTTAAAATCTTAAAATAAAACAAGTTTCCCAAGATACACACTTGTTTGAGAAAATGTCTGGTCTGGTATTTGAAATCGACACAAGAGCCACTTGTCTCCTCTGCTTCGCAAATTGTGGCAAAGAAGACAATGTGGCAGCTGGGACTCCCACCTTCATTCAGCGACAAATCTCGTACAAAATGCTGTTGAGATACTTAAAAATTAACGTTTTAAAACTGGCCCCATTTTCCAGCTCATTTGGAACATTTCTTGACGGATCGGAGGGTGCGAATGCCAGTTTGGAAGTGCTTTTGTGCAGTGACTGCTCAGCGGTGACGACCGAGTTCCTCGAGCTGTTCCAGATTTTTGATGAGGCGCGGTTAAGACTGGATGAGATTTGTGGCTTGATGCTCAACCGGATTAAAGAAGGCGAAGAGGATGAAAAGAGACTGGAGGAGTATCGGAATTCACTGAAAAATGCGACCCAGTTATCGGGCAAGCCAGCGGAGGCTTTACTGAATGCGAGTTTGGCTGAGAGTTTGAGAAACGAGACAAAACAAAAATGTAAGCAAACATTTCAATTCAAAAATAATTTTCAAAGTTGCAATTTTATTTTAATGGAAATGTTTTATATTTGTTTAGGTTCCGAAAGACTGAGTAAATCCATACCAAAAGTTACACTGAGCAGAGGAGACTCCTCCAAGCGGAGGAAAATCGATAGTTTCACTATCTCGAAGGAAGTAGAAATCACATCTGAAAAAATTATTGAGCCAAGTATTCTTCAGAGTTTGTTAGCTAAAGAACCGAATCTCGAACGGCCTCCAGACAAATCCCAATCCAGTCAAGAAGTTGAAGATTGCATTGATTCCATGGAAACGGAAGTAGGCACAGAAACTATCACATTTCATCGGAGTGAAGTTCAAGATGAACCTGAGCATGGATCTCCTATTCAAGATCAGCTGATCCCGCCTCCTCCTCCATCTCCAACAATTGATCTCACTCTTTCGCCAGCCAGTAAGCCACCAGAACTGAGCTTATCTTCATTATTAGCTTCATCTTCTTCAAACCGTCAAACGTATAAAGAGATGGATTACCTTCGAGAGCACCTGATCCTTGTCAATCTCCTTATCAAATACGCACCCAGAATCCCTCCAAACACAACAGTCGTCCAGGTACAATCCGCCATCAACTCCATCGCTTTTGGGCAAAAAGGGTTGACGGGAGGGATGCCAATACTTTCCAGAGTAGATGGGAAATTCAGTTGCACAATTTGCCCGCAAAAGTTTCTATGGGCGAATAGGCTGCGGACGCACATATTCCTCCACCACTTCAACCAGGTGCTTGATTTGTTGCTGGGGAAGGTGGACTTGGAGATGGATTTAATATCGAAGACAATTCTGGATAACATCGCTGGAAATCAGGGTACTACTTCTCAAGACAATCAAGACAATGATCCACTGGGAAATGAGGAGGATCTGATGTTGCAGGATATTCCTCAGTTAGATTTCGCCAAAGATGAGGATGACGACCCTCTCATCTTGGAAGACCCGTTAATGGACAAGCCCATTCCACCACCTCCTAGTTCTTCCAGTCAACAAACGAATAATAATAAGAAACCATGTCCAGCCTTGACTCCAATCCCGCCAACAGTTCCACGAGTTCCACCTGGTATCCTAGTGCCAGTAACTTTGAGCCCGAAGCCCACATTCCCTTGTTCGAAATGCGACAAACTCTTCGTCTCGGAAGAGTATCTTCTCAAGCACAGAGCGGAGGTTCACATGGACAACAGTGTTCCACCCCGATTCTTCATGTGCAGCAAATGTCGGAAAATGTTCAGAAGCAGAGCTCAACTTGGAACGCATATAAAGTGTGAGCACACTTTCGACTTTTTTAAGGACCAAATCCCGCCCTCAACTTCTGAAGCCGAGCTAGAACAAGTCGTCAATTCTTTCGTAACTGCGAAGAAGGCTGTCTCTTCTTCTGGCGGTGGAGGAGGAACTATGGAGGACGTTGTTGGTTGCCGGATTTGTTGTAGTTTGTATGTTCTCCTTCCTCAAAAGAACCTGCTGAGGACGCATATTTTGGACAAGCATTTCGAAATGGTCGCTTCGGCAATTGTTCAGCAAAAGTCGGCGGATAATAAGAAAGGCGAAGGAGGAGAAGAAGGCGAGAAGTGTCTGTGTCACATTTGCTCGAGGGACTTTATATCCGACCACAGCACAATGAATGCAAATGAGACTATCTTCGAGTGTAACTACTGCGGTAAACTTTTCCCTGGAAGAGGAAATCTACGATTTCACCTCGTCATTAGTCACCCAATCATCGTATTTTCGGGAGAGTTGCCTCCAGGAACGAGTGAGTCAGAGTTTAACAAAGTTGTTGACAAACTCGAAGAGAAAATTACAGCGGGTTTAGGGCTTCAAGCCAAGTTTGAGTGTTCTTTTTGTCCTCGGAGATATGCGAAAAGGATGTTCATCCGACCACACATTTTGCATAAGCATTTTGACCAAGTATTGAAACATCTTAAAGGAGGAGGGGCTGGAGGTGGAGGGGGAGCTAACGAACAGAAGCCAGAGTTGATTAAACCCTCAACTCCAGAAGAAGTGATTGAGATTAGTATTCCAGGGTTAAGCGCAACACCTCCGTCGACGTCGACAACTGGACCATCTCCAGTTCTCGGACACACATTCCAAGGAACACTTGGCACCAACAATGGAATGTTGTCATTTTTTGTGATTGCTCCCCCGAAACCTGGGAACATGTGAATATCCAACAACAAAAAAGCACCACCGCTTTGGAGACTTGTGATTGTGACTTTAAATTTAATTGTTGTTCACGTGATTAATAAGGTTTTAGATCTTGTGAAGCAATATGATTCAAACTTTGAATAAACTCGTATAAATTATTCAATTTCAATTACGTGTGTACGACAAAAGTCTTTCTCTGAGGACTATGATTGTGGTGGCATTTATTGGATAAAAAGACTTTTTCTATGAAATAAATTCGAAACAATGTATTTCATTGAATGTTTGATAAAAAATTAAATAATTCTGCGACTGTTTTAACTTGAAAGTGTCTTTAAAATATTCGCATAATTATGTACAAAAATAGCGTCATTAAATGGCATCCAACAATTGTTCATAAAGTAACCACATGCTCTTTAGTCCATAGTACAGAGTACAGAGCACCTCTCGGAAAAGAAAAAAGGAAAAATGTGAAGAACTTTGTTTCGCAGCATTCGATTCGAGTCCAGATATAGATGCCAGATATATGCATACTCAGAAAATGTAAAATTGGAGATAAAAATATACGGAGCTTCTCGTAAATTTAGAAACATTCTAATGAGCCATACATGCCACCAGCTTTGCAGGGTCTCTGACAACTCATGCATGTATTATACTACAGTCTCCATATATTGTATTTATATATAGTGACATGTGCATCGGCTCTCATGTATATCATCTTCATTATATTCCGCAATTACACTTGAAAACAAAAACATTCAAGCTGAAACAAAAATTTTCGTTTCAAAAAACAAACAAAAAATCCCAAAAATGACAATAAACGTAGTTCAAGCTGCGAAGCAAAGCCAATTTAACTAAAATTATTTTCACGAAAGCTTTAAAATCCGAGTGCAAAAATGTCCAGGCAAGTGTTTGAAATTGACACAATGGACACGTGTCTCCTCTGCTTAACAAATTGTGACAAGGAGGATGTGACAATTGAAACTGAGACGCGGACCTCCATTCAAAAACGGCAAACCGCTTACAAAATGTTGTTGAGGTATTTGAAAATTGATGTATTAAAACTGGACCCATTTTCCAACTCTTTTGACGGAGCGGAGACGAGTGCCAACAATGTTAATCTGGACGTAGTTTTGTGCGATACCTGCTCAGAGGTCACGATCGAGTTCCTCGACTTGTTCCAGATTTTTGATGAGGCTCGGTTAAGACTTGATGAGATTTGTGGCGTGCTCCTCGACAGAATTAGCAAAGGGGATGCGGACCGTGGGAGACTGCAGGCTAACCACAAATCGCTGAAAAGTGTGAATGAAAGCTTGGCAGAGATTTTGAGAAAAGAGACGAAACAAAAATGTAAGCGAAACATTCAAAATTAATATTTTCATAAGCGTGACGATTTCATTTTAAAATGATATTTTGAAACGAGTTGCGTTATAATTTCTCCAGGCGCTGAAAGACTGAGTAAATCAATACCAAAACTGACGCTGAGCAGAGGAGACTCTTTCAAAAGGAGGAAAATTGACAGTTCTTCGACCATTTCGAAGGAAACCAACATCAACTCTGAAAACATTGGTGAACCAATCGACTTTGTTGAAGTTAACGAACAGCACGATCCCATTCAAGAAGTGGTGGCTCCTTTGCAAAAAAATTATATCGGTTCAATGGAAAGTGATGTTGGTGCGATGATTTCTCTCAACCAAATTAAAGTTGAAAGCGAAGATATTGACCTTCCACCCGATTCCACTTTCCAAGAGCCAATCCCACCATCGCCTGTTGAGGCCGAAAATATTCCCCACGGCGAACTAATGCGTGACGACCACAAAGAATTGTTAATGTTCGATACTGTTCAATTAGTCGACCAATCTGAACTCGAGCAAGCTTTGGAGAACCACCTGAACCTGAACGGCGATCCCTTGCTGGACATTTCCTATTCGAAGGGCCCCCCTCCCCCTCCTCCAGCCCTTTACCCGATTCTTCCGTCAACATCGGCCGGCCTTCTTGTGCCAATATCTTTAGCCACATTTCCTTGTGAGAAGTGTGCCAGCGTCTTCATCACCAGCGACCATCTTGTCACTCACCAAATGACAGCTCACCCCGTGTTTACATTTACATGCAGTCAATGTCGGGAAATGTTCGAAAGTAGAGCTCTCTTTGAGACACACATAACATCTCGCCATCCCCGTTCGACATCCTTTGAGACACAACTGCGTCCTTCAACGTGCGAAAGAAATTTAGTGGAAAAGGTCATCGACTGCTTTGTGATGTCGAAGAACCTTTTCTCTATACGTGGAAAGGAGATCCTTTTTGACTGTTCACTATGTCCAGGAAAGAATTTCATCTTCCCTCAAAAGAACAAGGTGAGAGCGCACATTTTCCAGGAACATTTCGACATGGTCACCCTGGAAATACAGAAGCGGAATGCAAATTTATCTGGGGGCAACTCGGTTGACATGGAAGGAGAAGGTGAGAAGTGTTCGTGTCATCTTTGCTGTCGGAAGTTTATCGCAGGCCACAGCACAGTCAAACTGGACAAGCTCTCCAGCGGGGCTCTGGTCATCATGTTCGAGTGTAAATACTGCGAGCAACGCTTTTCGTTGAGAGACAAGTTGCGCAGTCATCTCGTGAATGACCATCCGCTCATCGTATTCTCGGGAGAGTTGCCTCCAGGAACAAATAATGAACAAGAGTTTAACAGAATTGTTGATACTTTGGAGGGGAGAGCGAGAGAAACGTTTGATGGTGATCTGAACGTAGAAGTTATCAAGTTTCAATGCCCTTGTTGCCCTGAACGATTTGCAGGCAGAGGGTTCATCCGACCACATATTTTGCATACGCATTTGGATCAAGTGTTGAAAAATTTGGGAGGAGGTTAGAGACCAATTAGAGACACGAGCCAATTCTTGTTCCAAAGTTAACCACAGTAACTCCTCCAACAAGTTGCCAACAACTAACTGCGGCTATGGGATTTAAGTTTGACTTTCAACATACAAAATTAATTTATTATAAGTCAATTGTTTTCGCATGATTAAAAAATTTGAAACATTGTATTTCATATTTCATTAAATGCTTGCCAAAATAAACATGAGAACTGTTGCGATTGTTCAAAAAATTTCTTCGAAATTGATGCCTCTCTCCACCTCCACTCACATATAATATTATTCCCTTATCACATAACCTCGAACAATCTTCATAAAACATATTGTACAAAAATGATCAATTAATTAATTAAAAATTATTTTATGCCTTCAGCTTTGGACTGAATTCTTGGATTGTAAAATCTGTCTGCAGTTCACATATTCAGAGAAATTCATAGAAAAGCGACGATATATAGGGTTGAGCTATGCTGTTGTATGCTACTGCTTCGTTTCACATCTGAGTGACATGGTGTTTTTCTTGCCACTTGAAACCCCAACCAAGTCATAAAGTGTTGTTTTGGAAACATCGAGAACCATATGTTTATTGCATTTGAATTTTTTGGTTCTCTCAACATAACAATGAGTTTGTATATCACATTGTTTTTACAATATTGTTGACACATTTCATCAGAGGCGTGTTCATGCAGATCTTCAATATATTCAATTCAACAAAAAATAATTAAAATCAAATTTAAAAACAAAAGCAACCTTGAGACACATTTAAAAAGTACAAAATAAGAACATCATGGCTTGTCCAGTATTTGAAATCGACACAAGGGGCACTTGTCTTCTGTGTCTTGCAAACTGTGGGATTGAGGGACCATCTGAAGACGTGCCAGTCTTATCTGGGCCCTTCATTCAGGGACGCCAAACCTCTTTCAAAATGCTGCTGAGATATTTGAAAATCGATATATTAAAGCTGAGTCCCCTGTCCACCTCATTTGGATCCCTGCTTGACGAATCGGAGAGTGCGAATGCCAGTTTGGAAGTACTTTTGTGCAGTAATTGCTCAGGGGTGACGACGGAATTCCTCGACTTGTTCCAGATTTTTGATGAGGCTCGTATCAGACTGGATGAGATTTGTGGGTTGATGCTCAACCGGATTAAAGAAGGGGAAGAGGATCGAGAGAGGCTGGAGGAGTATCGGAGGTCACTGAAAAGTGTGAGCCAGTTAACTGGAAAGCCTTTGGAGGCATTGCTAAATGCAAGTTTGGCAGAGAGTTTGAGAAATGAGACGAAGCAAAAATGTAAGAAATTTGTTAAAGGAATTTAGAGGTGTTATAATTTTATTTTTAAATGAAAATTGTTTTTTTATTTAGGTTCTGAAAGGCTGAGTGAAACCGTTCCAAAAGTTTCCCTTGTCAGAGAAGACCCACCCAAGCGAAGGAAAATTGCTAGAAGGTCCACAATCTCGAAGGAAAATGAAATCACCTCTGAAAAAATTAATGAACCAATAACCGAGATGAATTTGGTTGACGAAGAATCAAGTCTCCAACAGGCTCACACCAATTCTAGCCAAGATGTTGAAATTGTGACGGAAAATAATGTACTCTTGGAAACGGATGTTGATGGTGGCACAGATGTCAATCAACTTGAGATTGAGGACAAGGGTCCACCTGGCTCCCCTCTTCAAGAGCAAGTGATCCCACCACCTTCGTCCCCTCCAACTTTAGATCTCCCTCTGTCGCCAGAAAATAAGCCAGTTGAACCCCGATTACCTCCTTCGTCTTCACCCAACAATCTCGTCAAATGTCAACACTGCGAGAATAGTTTTAAAAAGATGACTTCCCTGCAACACCATATGATCCTTGTTCATCCCCTCATCAAGTACGCTCCAGGGTTTCCTCCAAACACGACAATGGTCCAGATAAAATCCGCCGTGAATTTACTCGCCTTTGGAAAGAGGAGGAAACCAGTGAAGACAGATGGGAAATTTAGTTGCACAATTTGCTCCAGGAAGATTCCGTGTAAGAAGAGGCTGCGCATTCACATATTTCTTCACCACTTTACTAAAATTATTGATTTATTGGGGAAGGAGGAGGCGAGACCCCCTCCAACTCCTGAAAGAATTGACGATGTTGAAGTTGTTGAAGTGATGAACGTCCCTGGAAATGAGAGTACTTCACAAGAACAAGACGACCACGACCACCCAATGGAAACTGAAGGCGACAACGTGCTCTCGGAGAATTTACAATTAGCGGACAAAGAAGAATCTACATCTGCACCTAACGAAGTCCTGGAGGTCCCTCCCATGAACAATGATTCAATAAAGGATACGCCTATTCCTTCTTCAAATTTACAAACGAAGCAACCTCTACCACCTCCTCCTGCCTTGAACCCTTTACCTTCAACATCAGCTGCCGTCCTGGTCCCGCCGCCTGCAAGTGTGACACCTGCGGCCCCCAAATTCCCTTGTCTCAACTGTGGCAAAATTTTCACCTCTAGCGATTCTCTGACAAAGCACACAATGGAAACTCACACCATCTTCAGGTGCGGTCAATGCCAGCAAAATTTCGAGAGCAGCTCTGTCCTGGCGACACACCTATTCTCAGCTCACACCTTGAATTTCTGCGCAGCACGACTGCCGCCCTCAACTTCCGAAGTGGATTTAGAACAAGCAATCGCCTCCTTTGCACAGTCGAGGAAGATTTTCTCCGGAGGTCGAATTGAGAATGCGCTTGGTTGCCGAAGTTGTTCGGAGCAGTGCTTCCCCCTTTCTCAAAAGTATCAGCTGAGAACGCACATTTTGGAAACGCATTTTGAGCTGGTGACTTCGAAAATTCTGCAGAAAAAGTCGGGAACGAGAGCCATTGTCCCGATTGCAAAAGTACTCAAGCAAAGTTCATCACAAAAAGCGGCTACTGCTACTGGCATTGGGGAAATTGACAGGTGCCAGTGTCGCGTTTGCTCCGAGGACTTCATCACTGACCACGGCTCAATTACTCAAGACCAGCTTTCCAGTGGCAAGGTAATGTGCATGTGCAACTACTGCGGACAAAGTTTTTCTGGGAGGGCGAACTTCCGCCTTCATCTCGTGGATGACCACCCAATCATCGTGTTTTCGGGTCAGTTGCCCCCAGGAACGAGTGAATCAGAGTTTAACAAAAGTGTTGATACTTTGGAGGGGCTGTCGAAGGAAACTACGGATAAAAAGGGGATGGTCCATTTTCATTGTCCTTGTTGTTCTAAAAGATATACGAGGAAGGTGTTCCTCAGACCACATCTTCTCCATGTGCATGTCAATCGTGTGTTGGCAAGTCTGGAAAAGGGTGGTGGTGTAGCTGAACAGCAGGACATCAACGAGGCACCCAACCCAGACCCAGGGCCGATTCGGATTGGTACGGTATTCGAAGCATAAGTATAAATAAAACCAAGTCAACTCTTTCAATAACTGTTGAATTCATAGAAAACAAGGTATATATTTTGAAAGATGGTTGTGAGCGAATATATGTTATATACTTAATATATATGTATTAATATACATACTTAGAAGCTATGATTTGTATTTATTGAAAAATGTACAAAAATTAAGAAATCCGAGGTTTAAATAAAAATAAGTCCACCATCCACCTCCAAAGGAAGATCCTCTCGACTTTTCTTCACATATTTTTCGTACTCGTAAACTACATACTTTCGGGATAAGCCAAAGTCGGCGATTTTGCACCACGTAAAAAGCGTTCGTTCTGGAAGCACATTTCTAGCTGCAAGGTCACCATGGATAACCTAAAGCAAACAGGATTTGAGTACAATGCATGGTTCACATACATTTTATTAGAAACAAATTGTCCATGGATCTTTACAATTACATTGTTCTATACCCTTCATCTTTACATATTCGTCGTGGGTAGACCGAGATGTACATAACGATTCGTTTAGACCACAACCTGAACCTTATCAAAGTGAGTGCTTGACCAACTATTAGTTTCATTTACGATTAGTGCTTTCTTATACTTTATATATACCGTCATATATTCATGATTTATTTTGTTTTCCATCAGACTAGTTGTTAAAAGCCCATTAAAAGCAGATTAACAGTTTGATTGAAGCAAAAATCGACAACAACCACAGGTGTCAACTTGAAAATGTATTTCCCGAAATTAGCTCGCAGTTTCACTTCCCTCAAAGAGCCCACCTCCCTCACAATTAGCTGACTTCGACTTTGGCCCATGCTTGGAATGACCTTCTCCCTGATAAATCGGAGGAATGTTCTGGATTCTTCATGGACATTTCCCAAACCTCTCAAGCAAATGAGAATGCCGACAATTGATTGGAAAACCAGTATGGAAAACATCATCAAATGAGCAAGTGACATTGCGAACCCAACGTGAATGAGTGAGTACATGGAGAGAACATTCAAGTAAATTATGACACAAATCGTAGACGAAAGTATGAAATCCTGATTGATGAGGTTGCAGTAGAGAACAAGAATTTCGAGCTCTTTAAACGCCTGGAGTCCACGCATGTAGTAGACTCTCCTCAGCAATTTCGTCGTGAAAGTTTGCAAATTGAAGGTGTGCTTATGAAAATAGTTTTCCAGCGCATTTACATAATACGTGAAGGCTCTGGATGGGAGGAATATCATTTCAACATTATAAAAGAGAAACATATTTCCGAGATCCAGGAGTAGCCAGACTGAGAGAATGCTACTTGCAACGAGGTTCATACACGACGATGATGACAACGCTGTTCCTTCTTCCTGACCGCATTCGAAAAGAAGGAAGTCTTTCCCAAATGTTGCGGACGTGCATGGTTTCCGCAAGCGTTGGAACATGTACGCTGCGCCAATCGCTGGTACTGACGCTGCCCCAAATACCTGAACAAATTGAAGAAGACATTTCTCAACTTGCCCCAAATCCCCTTCCAAAACGGAACCTGAAAATTGGAGAAAGTTTTTCCGGTTAGATTTTTGCTTTTGTAAATTTGAATTTGATGTATATGTTTCCTTCATACCAGAGAAATATCGCCGTTCAAAACGAAGAACGAGATTGAACATTTCCACAATCTGATTTCCTCGCATCAGCAAAATAAACTTTTGAAGGATGAAACATGAGCCACTGCCTGTGTAGAGGAGACTTTCAAAAGTGTTCATTAGTGGCTCTTTGTTAAAATCGAGGTAAACTTGGATCCAAAGGACCACTACAAAGATGACACAAATGGAGAGTTTTGCCCATTCTCGGTTCCGTTGCCCGGTTGAGCATAGTTCTAATCTTGTTGGACCTTCCATACTCATACGAAAGGTACAATTTCCGATAATCCCTACTCCTCTGCAATGAATTCGCAGGCAGCGGAGAAAATTCTCCCGAATGAGCATGATGAAGTTTTATTCGAGGGTAATCGGAATTATGCTACTTTTTTGGTTGAAGTGAAAAAATTGGAGGAAACGAAACTTATACCAAGAACTTGTTCTTAGCACCTATCTTGTTGTCTTCTGTCTGACCTTTTTTATGGTGAAAAGGGCAGATACATAACACAAAATTTCATTCAAAATTAAAAGAATACGTTCCACATAAATGCCGACATTCGTTCGTCACACAAATAAGCTTTCTACATTACGCCAAGCGAATCGGCATGAGGCGCATAAATGTTACCTCATGGGCCATCAACAATTAAGAATTTTAGCAGCATACATGTTAGGCCATATCTAATCGTTATGTTATGGCATTGCCTACTGGAACTGAAAACATATTCGAGAAATCTTTTGCCAGCTTTTGCTCTTCTCGTGTCTACCTTTTTTATAATTTTATAATTAATCTTTCATCGAATGCTCTTGTCGGATGGAGAAATTACTGATCAACTCATGAAACCAAGAAGAGCGCTCTGGGCACAAAATTATTTAACAAAGCTTAATTAAAATTTAATATTTTAGTGGGTTTTAGTAAGTGAAGCGCGAGACATTTCCACCATAAAATCAAGCTACTATACCCATACTGCATAAGTAAAATTACAAACTGGGAAAGATATGGCAGCTTGTTTTCAATTTCAATCTGATTTCAATGTGAGTAGAGGCAGGATATATGTATTTCCATTAAAGTCTGAAATTTTTAGACAAAAAAATGCTTTCATGAAATTAGTGAAATTTTAATTAGGGAATTGGTCCCAGTTCCCATATGAACGAGGAGGAAACATGTCACCCAAATTGACAGTTTTTTGGAAATTTGAGTACAGCCAAGCCAAATTCGGGGAAGGTAACCCACGCCTTCAATTTTTTTATGAATTTGACTACTCTTTTGGAGAATGGCTATACGAATCATGTTCGGATTATTGGGGTGACTCGGTTACGGTTACAATTTTAAACCGACGCTACAGACTTCGCGTTAAAGGGGAAATATGGTACATATGAAAGCAAAAGATGTGTTCACGAGAGATAGCCGTATGCTGTATATGACTATATGGCTGTCAAATTGAATATTATGGTTCATCATGAAATTACGAAGCTTAATTGACCTTTCCAAACTGTTTATTTGTTTACTTACAATTAAATACGCACTTTAAAAGTGGTTTTTCAGTTACTCCCATCTGTAAATTATGAGGCCCACACTGGTCGTCAGTCCGGGAGCAATCATTTGCTCTGGAATAGAGAATAGTACATTCGGTAAAAGTCAAACGAAACTATTTTTAACAGTTTAATTTGAGTCGCAAATTGAGAATGCGTCATTGAACCAGCAATCATAATTCATTTAAGATAATTGATCCAATTTCAGATGATAAAAATCTGTGTTAGATAGAACGACTTTAAACTTCTTCCACTCATCGAAATACACATCAATTATTAGCTCAAGCTTGGCGAATCTACGAGTGTTACTGGGAAACAAGGATAGGACGAGTGGCTTGTTATTAATACATACACAGACTGGAGAGAGAGGAGGAGCAGAGCAGACGTGCAATTGTAGTTCTCCGACTTCGGAGTCGGTTTTAAACAAGTTTATCTTAGCTTTTGCTGGA
>JAQFZW010002059.1:0-20208 GCA_034687055.1 Heteromurus nitidus
TAATTCACATTTATTTTCATTAGATTCCGAACAAACAAGGTAGGTTGAGGATGAGGAGCAGCAAGTGGACTGGACTCACATAAAACACCTATGGACAAATGGTGATCTGTTGGCTTTCCTCTTATTATCCTTCTCTGATGTGACAGACAAGACATGCCAGACCATGCCAGGCCATCATCTCGTCATTTCACCAAACACACACGAACTCTCCCATAAGAGCTTATTCAAACTATATCAAAATTTATATACTGTTGCACTCCTTAAAAAAGATATGTATGAAGTGATAAATATGCCTCCTGTATCAATATCAAAAACACAGAATAGCGATGGCACTTTTTTTATCTTCTATAAATTATAGATTGCATTCACATGGTAGATTTTTAAAAAACTCTTCTCTACCAAGTAAATAGTTACTCTACTCTCATTATAGGTAAACTAGCTTTTTTTCCCTATTCCCCTTCACAAAATGGTATTCTTCATTCTCTTTGAAAAAAGTTACTTTTCTCTCTTCTTGTGTGTATCCTTATTTGTGAAGCATGCATGGAAAAGCGTAAAGTGTAAAGCAAAGCATTTCATGCATTCTCATACATATCCTCATCGTCATCATCGTGATCACGTTCATACATATATTATAGTAGTGTGGTGTTTTCTGTATTTGGAAGTATTCAGTGTACAACAAAAGGGAATGATGATGGTGTGTGTGTATTTTGTATGTTAGATATTTACCCTATTCGTGTAGTCGGTATAAGTACAATCTAGGGAACGGATCAGTCAGATCGCATATCGTATCGTTTCATACCACACACACACATATACACACACAACCACTGCCTTCTTCTCTATACATTTATTGAGGGAATACGCCCTTGCCTTACTTTTTATTCCATTATCTAACGCGACCACGGACGGACGCACGACATAGTCACAGAAAGAGAGAGAGAGAGAGAGAGAGAGAGAAAGGGTAAAAAACCTAAGAGACCGACACCGACACAGAGACTATAAGACATTTTTTTCTGTACGAGTGCGTGGAGTGTGGTGATGACGAGAATAATGTACTTTTTTATTATGTGTAGTATTATCACGAGTGGTAATAATACTAATAATATGCATGTTTTCCATTCTCACATCATCTAGTCTATATCGCTTACTGTCCAATTTAGATTGGTATGCATGAAAAGCTTTTTTTTGCTTCAGAGAAGAGAGCTTCCTTCAGTTTCGCTCATGTTGCATGTAAAAAGTTATGTGGGAACGAAGTCATTTGTAATCGAGGTTACCCTCAAATGTCGGTCCTTATTACAACTCATTTAGCTAATGGGAAATGAAAATGTGTTTCAACGTGTGCATGCAATATATTATGTATTTCCTTCTTTTCAGCGTAAACTTAAAATAGGAACGAGTCATACATATTAAACGTAATTGAAATTAAATAGTAATGCACACAATGTTACATTTCCCCTCAATTTACGAACGTATATATTTATGTTTTATATACGTTGCCTTTTTTCGAAACAATGCTGTGATGGTTGAGCTTTTCGGGATCAGTGTGAATTGGTATGTATGCCGAAGTCCAAATGGGGAAGAAGTGGGATTATGCAACCGAAAATCCTTTGCTGAATGAGTCAGTAAAAGCCAGAAAAGTCTGCATAGTTCCGTCTGCTAAATAACATGCATGTAATTGTGACTCACTTAGCGTGCCATCGAAAATCACAAAATGTATGAGAAACGAGGAAAAACATCGCAGTCATCTGTTTAGAATAGAACTGCAAGTGAAAATTTTGCATTGCAATGCAAATTAAATGCAGCACGGAGCTAAAGTGTAAAGGCGTGTGTTGACTTCCAACGAGGATTCTCTTCTCTTTTTTATATCTTTCATGTCAGCGCGTCATGTGCCATCACATATCACACATCACATGTCACGACCATCTTCTTTGTTTCCTTTAAATTAGGATATTCTCTTCTAAAGTGAAGGATATCTATAGATAAAACATGTCACACGAGAAAATAAAGAGCAAGCAAGGAAGCAGAAAGAAAGCCAAAAAGGAGTCAAGTTGACTTCATTCTTATTTTTCAACTGCAAAAGCCTAACAAATGACAGGTTTAAGATGCCTTTCCTGTGATGAAATGTGAGATCATGAGAAAACGGAAGCCTTAAAAAAGAGCTTGTTTCGCGGAAAAAGCATTTTATTCCCTGTCTACCATCTTTATGACGTTAAATCTATGTCTTGTATGATGAAATGGGGGCGAGCCGGATCTGTAAAACGATGCTAATAGGAAAATACTGAAAATAACAACGTCTTTTCATCTCGCTTTCTCCGGCGAAAAAAAGTGCAGGAGAAACACATCAACATTTTCTTTTCCTGGGGAAAGCAAACTCTGAGAAAAGAGTTGCTTTTCTGAAGAACGCAGTAAAAAAGTGGAGAAAAAACCCAATATGCCTTCAGAATTCAGAATGAGATGACAAACAACTTAAGACACAAGTACGACGGTTGTGAACGTCTTGCACTTTTTTTTACTTTTTCTCTATGTCCACATCGCTTTTACATTTACTCGCGAGGAAAGGAGAATGTCTGACAAGGTGAAACCAAGAAATGCTCTTAACATGATGGGCACGCATGGCACAGGCGTTATACATAATAGATTCGTTCCTCTCCTTCAAATGAGTGGAAAGTAACTGAAAGTCGAATTCGGAACGCCATGCCATGCCGAATCTATGTGCATGAAACTTTTGTTTGTGTACACGTACAAAAAAAGCGGACAAGACCACTTTATGTATTTTCCCCTTTGCACTTCACTTGTCATGCTTTGCTTTTTCGTCAGTTCCTATTGTCTTGTAGTGTTGATCATTCTTTTTCACTCCGGATTTGGAGGAAAAACATAAAGAGTCTAGGGGATTTTTGTTTGCTGCCTTTCACATAGCCAAATAGTCTACTCCAGCAAACTTAGCAAACATGTAAGCATTCTAGATGCTCACAATTCTTCAGCGCAAGATAAACACTATGTTTTCCCAACACATCCAAGAAGAGAACATGAAGGAGTAAGTACTCCCGTGCCGTCGTCATCCGTTTCATGTGGATTGCAACAGATGTGGGTGTATGCCGATTTTTGAAAGAATACAGTAGAATGGAGAATAACATATCCTCCTATCTTGCATACGAACTTTTCTGATTTTGACACATCCCAATATTCCCAATCCCAAAGCAGATTCTTAGAAGCACAACAGGCATCTCCCCTCCGAACAAAGTACAATTGGGTACGGGAAAAGGTGAACCTGAACCAGGCACACACCAAAAGGCATCGGAGATAAAACATACCTACGTAAAGGATGCCAACACAGGCAAGCATTAGGTACATTTCATAAATGCATTTACCCATTCACCCTGACTGAAGCAACTTAATTTCACATCGTCCTGCCTATGACTCTGACTGCACACACTAAAAGGAACATGCTCTTTGCTTCACTGGCTAAAGCATGGCTCGACAGAAACATTTTTATAGATGGTCTTATAATACAATGTTGTTAGTAGGCAATAAAATGAAATGCATTTTAAGTAACCAGAACCTGAAGAACCAGACAGCAAGGCAAGGCTATGTGAATGAGCAATGAAAAAGGGTTCCTCTCTTCTCCATGTAAATATGCACTTATGCAATGCGTTCATATTTGAGATATATATAAAATATATATATGCTTATAGCTACTAATCGTATATCTCCCTTATCCGAAAGAATACGCGTAAATATAAGAGATATGATTGTGGCTATGCCGTTGAGAATGAATGTATTTTTACGGATGAAGAGTGTGGATACAAGTCTATGTCCAACTCGGACATGAATAGAACCTATATATGTCTCTATAAAAACATCAACAATGAAATCTATAAGGACAAAGAAGGGATCAAAATACCCGAATATTTCTACTTTCCCTGGTTCGTTGCAAATATAGTCGTAGAAAGCACCAGTGCAAGAGACGACAAGGCAGGGTGAAGGTCCCTCGAGACTTAACCTCTTCCGTCTTTCCTGAAAATCTTTTATGGCAATTTGAGGTGTTTTTCTGTGTCTTTGTTACTGGGTTTGTACAACGAAGTGGGAAAATGTAGTCACGAGAAAATATACGACTGGGGACGAAAACATAAATGGAGATTTTGGATACTTAAAATACGAGTGTGTGCCTTACACTACACTCTCCTCACCAACCGGAGCAATCTTTTCCAAAATTACGCACACAAATAAATTCCATTGATCCGAAGCAATATGTTATAACACAAAAGTTTCAGCCGGGGAGAGTTGACGAAGCTTACAATAATTGCAACTTTGAAGGACCACATTTTTTCTACCGGAAATGTCTTGCATTACACTCAAAATGAAGAGGCAAAGAAGTACGAAGAAAGTTTATATTCTAAGATTTTACATGAATTTTGTTGGGTAATGTGAGTGCTGAGGGGATAAACTGTTTGATTTTTTACAGCTCTCCAATATTTCGCATTTATTTTGAGCATTTGGTTCGGATCGCATTTTACTCAAGCTCTCAGATTTACCACTGAGCCGTTGGATACAACACTCCGGTTAAAAGATGACAGCGAGGCGAAGATCACGCTTACGTGCGTTGTAGATCGCGGAGAGCGAGGAAAGGAAGTTGCGATAAGTTGGAAGAAGGATGGGGTGAAACTTAATCATTCTATGTAAGAGTGTGAATCATCATTCCCATTCGTGCCTTAGACCTAGACCATTCATAGAACAATGAATTCATGGATTTGATTGCTACTCATTTAGGCAAGGTATTAAAGTTACCTCGACTCAAGGGAATAGATCAACCCTGGCAGTAACAACAACGGGTCCGTGGACTTCTGACATGTCAGAAAATTACTACCAATGTGAAGCCAATTCATCGGACAACGATGGTGCTACAGTCGTTGTGTTATCTCGCCCCGCAAGAGTTAGACTGATGGGTCCTCCGGTGTTTCGAGAGCATCCGGAGGATTTAACGTCAACTTTAGGGCAAACTGCGAGATTCGCATGCTTGATTGATAAGAATGAGGACGAAGTAAAGTCACCAACGTGGTATAAAAATGATGCCCAGCTCAGTATTGATAACAGTCGGATGACAGTTTTACCTTCGGGATCGTTGGAAATCCAAAATGTGCAGGAGATAGATGCAGGAGCTTACAAGTGCCAGGTCGATGGGGGTGGCACGGGTTACAGCAGCAGTGGACGATTGTATATTATCGCAAACTGTAAGTCAACTGTTTAGCTTGTGGTATCAATGTAATCATTGAGATCTCTCAATAAGTAATCAATAATTTGGTCCACGTCTTAGCTGAGAAAGATTCCGCCCCGCCGGTTTTCACCGCAATTCCCAAATCACGCACTGTTCTCGCCGGAACTGATGTCGTGCTTGAGTGTTCGGCAGTGGCGCATCCAAAGCAGCCTCGCATTCTTTGGTTAAAGGAAGGCGGAGCAATAGATTTCAGGTATATGATTTTCTATTGAGATTAAGCTAGGAGCAATTATGGTCAAGTTGGGTTTGGCATTTTATGACCCTTCATAAATTGCAATTTATTTTAAATGTGACATTTTAGTGATAGTGAGAGTCGGTTTTCCATAATTGGTGAGGCTAATCTTCGCATAAGAGCCATAACACCTGAAGACAAAGGGACTTATCAATGTCGCGCAGAGAATAAAGAGGACTCGATCGACGTTCAAGCCACAATAGATGTTGTGATTCCCCCACAGAAGATCTCAGACCAAATTGTAAATTACTACGCGTATGAGAAGGACGATGTGGAATTGACCTGTGGAGTTACTGGCACACCAGCTCCTCAGCTCCAGTGGCTCAAAAATGGGGTCGCAATCCTACACGGAGACTATTTCCAGGTAACTCAGGTTGAGAAATATCATTTTGCATGCTTGCAAGAAAATTTTTGTGTCACAAACGGGGGAAATGTATAGATTGCCAATTCTCATTATTTTAGCATCCACCTGGTTCAACTCGTTTGAGAATCCTTGGATTGGTTTCCTCTGACACTGGCTTCTATCAGTGCTTCGGAACAAATGGAGGGGGCACAGCCCAACAGACCATGCATCTTAAAGTCCTTCGTCCCGGACAAGAGAAGCCTCCAACGCAACTAGGTCCACCGAGTAATTTCACCTCAACGTCGACAACATCAGATAGCATTTCCCTTTCATGGAGTCCTCCATATTTGGTGGAATCTGTCCCAGTTTTGGGGTACACGATATACTACAAGAAATTTGCAGACTCCCCCCGGGAAAGAACTGTGAATCTCACGAAATCGGCAAAGAACCCAGTTCCTCCGACGGAAACCACAATTGATCGTCTCCAGCCTAATACAACGTATATATTCCGTGTGCAAGCGTATGGTCCCACGGGGCCAGGTGTTCATTCCAATGACATCACAGTGAGAACGGTTGGAGAGGATCCAATCATCATTGAGGATCTCATTGCTGTGCCCATGTCGAGCAGTGCAATCCAAGTGAGATGGACTACGGCAAGTGATTCTGTGCAAAGATGGGTAGTGTTTTATCAGGAGCTCAATGGTGGCATATTTGGCACTGATGACGGCCGCGGAGAAACTTTAACGGTTAATATTCCACAAGCTGAAATTGACAGTTTGAAGCCATTCACGATGTACAGGATTAAAGTACATGCTGTGAGTCGGGTAAGCAATAAAAAACAAATGTTCTCACTTCATGCTCATGTCCTTACCTCCCTATCCATGTGCAGAGAAAACGAGAATGGGAACGCTCATAGAACTTTATGCTCCGTAAGACAATCTTCATTCTTGTGAATTTTTCATATAGAATGGGCCTGGTCCGGAAGAAACCTTAAATGTTCGCACACTCTCTGACATTCCGGCGGATACACCGCATAACTTCACTCTTGATCCAAATTCTGCATCGGTATGCGTATAAAAATGTTGTATATTAGTTTTGTAAAAAAAGAAAAATAGGTCGGGTGTGAAATGCGATAAAGCTTCACTTTCACATTGTATTGCACATTTCCAGTCTCTAAGACTTTCTTGGCTTCCTCCCCCACTTGAATTCCAAAACGGGCAAATTACTGGCTACAAAATCAAGTACAAAGCGAAGGGAAAGAAGAGGGCTGAAACCGTTACAACAGATGCGAACACACTGACACTAATCATTCCAGATCTGCAGAAATCCACGGAATATCAAGTTAGAATAGCGGCTATGAATGTGAATGGCACTGGCCCATTTACAGACTGGACGAATGCATTAACTTTTGCGAAGGATTTGGACGAAAGCCAGGTTCCAGATAGACCAGAGGGTATGCAAGCTCGTCCTGGAATCAGCTCTATTACAATTACTTGGACACCGGCACGATCTCGTGATGGAAATGATATTTTAGTGCGAGGATATACAATCGGTAAGTGCGGGATTCTGTTAAATGTGGAACTCGCATTTATCAAAATGATATTGAAATGCAAACACTGAAAGATTGCATGCAAAGTTGACTTCATGAAAACTATTATTATCCCTTATCAAGGCTGGGGAAAGGGAATTCCAGATGTGCACACGAAATTAGTGGATTCCCAACGAAGATCATACAAAATTGACAATTTACGCCCAAACTCCGAATACGTAATATCCCTCCGTGCCTACAATCGTGTTGGGGATGGGATACCGATTTACGAAAATGTGCGTACATTGGAAGAGGACGATGATGATTTCTCGGACGAGCTAATGAATTTCCTCCCACCACCTGTGGGACTTCGTGCCATAACTTTATCGCCCACATCGATCATTCTTTATTGGACTGATAACGGCGGCTACATGTACCGCAAAGAGCTTGGGAAAGTTTTGTACGTGGTGAGGTACTTACCCGTTGACTCTGACAAATACTCATACATCAACACAACAGAGACGAGCTATGTGGTTGAGAACCTTCGGCCAGGCACAACTTATGAGTTTAGCGTAAGCGTAGTCGCTGGCCATAAACGTTCGCAGTGGAGCTTGGTGGCTGGTAATACAACGGCAAATTCACGACCACCGCCTGCGGATTTGACTCTTGTTGGATTTACCGAGTGAGCAATAAATACAAAAGTCTTTGTAAATTATGAATCTCTGTAATGAATGAGGAAGCACACGTTCTCCAGGTTAAATTGGCTGACCCAATTTTTGAAAACTTGCATGCACCTAATTTTCAGCTCTGAAGTTGGACAATCCAGCGTTGTATTGAATTGGCAACCACCTCCCTCAACGATCTCTCACCATCACGATGCGAGCTTATCTACTGAAGATACCCTTCAGAGCTATATAATATACTATACAACAACGTTGAAGGAATGGGTTGAGGAGTCCATACCGGATGACGTGCTCACACACAAAATTACCGGATTAACTCCGGATACTACGTATTACTTCAGAATGAGTGGGAAGTGGAGACGGAGTGGACTTGGACAAACGACAGAAATCAAGTCGGTTACTACTCCGAAAGCGCTCACGCATTACCAGACTGTTGCAAATAATCCACACCAGATTCAAAGACCGAATCAAGTGGTGCTCTACATTCTCATCGGGCTCTCAGTCTTATTTGCCTTGGCCAGTGTGGCTTTGTGTATTTATTACAAGCGGAAAGCAAGGGATTTGGAAAACAACGCGATGGGAATGAAAAAGGATAAGAAAATGAAGTAGGGGTTTCCTATTGCTAAAACCTTTAAGGCTTTAAATATGTCGTCGTGAGTAAGAATTTGCCAATTTTCTAATATGACGTACATTTGTCATACGTTCTCTAGGAAAACTGACCCAGAAATGATGAAAATGACCGCTTCTGGTAAACTAAATCCTCCTGATTTGTGGATTCACCATGACCAAATGGAGCTCAAGCAAATGCAGCAACATCAGACTTTACTCTCTAGTTCTTCCAATGAGTTCGATCTCATCGATGACCACAGGACCACGCACTCGCTTGACAAGAGAGCGCTCCGAGCAAGTAGGAGAGGTACGGCTGAGAGACTTCAGGAAGGAGTTTTTCTTTTTGCTTTAAAAACCAGAAATTATAACATTCTAATGGATTGACATTTTTTAGTTGTCACAACCGACGACGATGACCTAGACACAGGTTCGTCCACGCTGCGACGAATAAACCACAAAAACAAGCATAGTGGGAGCTGCAGCAGCGTCACTGTACCATTGTCTCTCAGTAGTAACGCATCCAGTCAGCATAATCTCACGCATAATCATGGAGGGCAATACAGGTACGTGTGGTTCTTTACAATATATGTCAATGAGAAGAGGTTAAACGTTCAGATTCCATTGAATTACATTTTGGACGCGACACTTGCATTTACAGTGCCACCTCAGATTATGGAACTGCTCAGTCCACAAATAACCTTTCAACACTCACTCGTCGTGGTGCAGCGAACGCATCTGGAAACTTGAAGAGTTTTGGAGTGCCGCCACCTGCACCTGTCATTACTTTCCCACCTGGGGTTGGTGTAGTCACAAATAAATCAAGTAAGTGTTTCTCAGCCTCAGCTGAACTCCTGACGTAATCTCATTTTCGAGTAAAATCTCACAACATCGATTTCTCCTTGTGTAGCTCCTCACGTAACAGATTCAAGAGCGAACCCAGTGAAAGTACAGAACCCTCCTTCTGTACACAATTACTTCGTCCAGTCAGACGAGCCGTCTTCCCCTCAACTTCAGAAGTGCTACAGCACAGAAGAACTCAACCAGGAAATTAATAATTTGGAAGGATTGATGAAAGATCTGGTTGACATTACTGCCAAAGAGTTTCAGTGTTAACGAAGCAACATCACCGAAACTCATCTCATGCAAAAATACGAAACCCATTGCAACAGTAAGATTTTTGAAATGTGAATAGTGTACAATGAGATAGAAGGAGAGTGCAACATACACGTAATCTCTTTTTAAGGTTAGTAAACGCGAGATTTTTTAAACTGGAAAGTTTTCCATTATTTATAATACAAAAACGTATAAATATATCTATTATGCATTTTATGAAATACTCCAAATTTCATACATAATTTATAGCCAACCAAGCTAACAACGTGCAGTACATAACATTTTAGCTGTAGGAGAAATTATGTAAGAAGTCTCAATTTCCTCCATCCTTCCTATCCTGCTTCACAAAATGTAGGCTATTTTAGAGATTTTTAACAAAATAATTTAATGCAAGCCTCTTGTCTGTGTCAACTTTCTAAGAGAACAAATGTAATATGATCTCAAGACTTTCCAATTGTAAGAACAAATGCAGCTGTACATGTGTTCATAATTTTCTTGGTCTCAAAATAGCCCAACTGTGTGGAACAAAGAGCATAAAACCGATGTCTCCAATTTTATTGTGAATGGCGAACACTGAACATAAAATAATTCACTTAAATTAATTACTACACTAAATAAATTGCATTTTTATAGAAGGCGTTTATGCAAAGGTTATGTGCATAGTTCTAGAGTTCGCAATTAGATATAATTAGGAATCGGTTCAATACTTCGAACTGTGCGCTGTTGGTGTGACGTGAGAATATCTCGGAGAGTTTTAAAAATGCCCTTTTATGTAATTGATACTTTTTGATACTACCTTGTTCTATGTGCAAAACTAACCGGTGTGTGCATAAGTCAGTTTTTATACTGTATTAATACCCATGTATGTTTAAAGAAAATATTGTGCAAATATGTATACATCCAAAACCATGTACATTAGAGCCAGAAATGTTGCAGCTGTAGATTATAGTAGATAGCTTTAACATTATATAAGAGATCGCTGAATAATTAATCCTATTCAAAATTTATTGTTAAAGCTGAAGTATTTAAATGTGTAAAAATGTTGACTTTTTAGCAATCCCTGAAAAATAAAAGATAACTTCTCATAAAGTCCAGTGTAATTTGTTCCCTAATGCCGCGGCACAATATGAAGCAATGAAGAAGAACCGCACGGACGAAAGGACTAAAATGTATGTACACTTTACAAGTGTGTGAAAGCAACAAAATTGAAAATCGCCATCAACAGACGAAGGAGTACAAGGATGAGCTTATATAAGAATTTCAATGCATGTTCGATCTGCTTGCAGAAATATAATACAGGTTTTTATACGGACCCGGACCCGGAGAAGAGGTTTTTGTTTGAGGAACCAGCATGGTAGCATACAACATAAATAGTATATTTATTTACCTGTTCTTAAATTACAGATTCAGATGATGTGCTATATGCATTCCAAGTGCAAAGTGTAACATGTTTTTACACGAGATCCTGTTGCGTATCTACATATCTACAAAGAAAATAGGTTACTAGAAAAACAATCGCAATGGAGAGAACATGACTCTACACGTGAAAAATTATAGCCTTTCTGCAGACAAACATCGATTATCTCATCATATTACCCAGTAGTCAGTCATTTCAAAAGGAGTTAATCATAATCATACACCACCAGGACCAGTTATTGTGAGTAATAGCTTCTGGCAAAAAATGTTACAACTACTCATCATCCGACGACGACCACGCAAGAGACACTCCACACTCACCACCACACGATGTGCGAGAAGATCCACAAAAAATTTACCGGCACCTTCCTGTCGGTCCCGTATGGCGTAATTGGTGTCTTCTTTTCTTTCTTGTGGAATATACCTAACCAACTCACATTCCATCAACTTCAACAACCTTGACAATGACACCTTGCCAGAGAGACCAGCGAGCAAGTTTTGGCAGAAGCGAGCCCAACCTTACAAATACGAGATCTCTTATGCAAGAGCGAGAGGTATGCACAAGAACGAACATGCTTGCAAACAAGTAACTTTGTTCCAACCAGCGCAATGTTAGCATTTTCAAGTATGTTTTTGTGTATTTCGATAAGTCAAGCGAATGATCCACGCAAATCTTTCAAAAATTACCTTGTGTTTTATAATTCAATTTCTCTACATTCAACGTTTCCTAAACATTGATCATGTCATCTCCACTAACGTACTCAATCTGTCATCCTCCGCAATGAAGGAACCCCCAACATTCCAAACCGTTGCCAAAATCATTTGCATCACTTGCATCGTTTGTCGTACTCGCATTCCTTTCCATCCAGTTGTGATTTTCAACACGAAGTCGCTCTGATAATTAATGAAAGTATTATAGAACTAAACAAAATGGGCATATGGCAAAGTCCGTGATACATTTGGTAAAATTTGCATTTGTCATGAATGTTTCACACCGTTTGTTTCACCTTTTCATCCAAGAATTGTCAATGATAATTTCTTACAGTTTATTAAGACGGAGCGTTGTAAATCGTCTTGCATCATTAGGTATTTGCTGACACACATTGTATGCATCTATGCCAAAATAGACGAAGTAGACAACAGGAGTCAATACTATATTTTAATTCATTAAGTAAACCACATCGTATACGCTATATTTCTTGTATTTGATATAGCATAGCCAAAACCAAAAAATCATCACAGCAGATAAATAAATGTCGACTCATAATTACTATAAAAGTCTCCATCGATGTAAGTCAGTTGCGTCTGCGTCTCTTCTAATTCTTTCACGGTGGCTGTGTAAAACAGCGCATAATATTTAGCGTAGCTGTAATCGTTGTAAACCTTAGAATCAGTCAGATTTACATTATTGCAATTACCAGTTCCACAACATTCCATTGGTCCCCACCTATAAAAATGATTTCGTGTATGAGGAGAGGGGAAAATCATCACATTAACGACTATATAACACAGTATGATTTCATTACATATTACTTAACTGTAAGTTATGAAATGGAAGAGCATCAACAAGAAAAAAATATGTGCAAAAAATAGAAGACGAAAAAGTGGATATAAAAAGTGCTGAAAATGATTCCGGCGCCTTCCTGACTGCTTTTTCTTGCATACGAAAATTCTTCCCAAGAGGATAAAACAAGGCAGCATGCAGCAGCCAGAGGAGCTAGACGAAGCACAAACTCACAGACTGACATAGACAGAATTATCCCTAAAATGCTGATGGTGATGAGAATAACGATAACAATCATGAGGACATGTTATGATCATGTTTGATGAAGTGTGTTTGATGATGAACAAAAGTTTAATGTGCAGAAATTGGTAATAGCATCTACGCAAAAATGTAAATGTTATGTGGTGTGGACGCACAAACTACAAGCGTGCAGTCTGTCAGGCACACGAATCCCTGAGCACCTTATGTACAGACGAGAGTCGAGATTTTAGGCTGGCGACAATCAAGATTTGCGGACACCAAAACGTAAGACCAAGTCCATCCACCAAGGCATTATCTAAGTACATCATGTGGTGTGAGTGTACATCATGGCGTTTTACTTTGTTCCACACTACACAATGAGCTAGGATTGTTGAAGTTGAAGATGTTGTGATTATGTTTGCAAAAAGTAAGGCTAGTCTCGAGTCGCGATCTCATGTAACGAGCAAGAGGGAGAAGAAGAAGGAGTGCAAACCAATCTGTCGCCAGTCGCCAACCTTTTAAGTAACTACAAACAACTTGATCATTCTAAAATATCCATCACCAACATCATCGTCGCCTCTCTGCAAACAAATTTCTTTTTGCCTTACACAAGGACCGTAATCGTAAACAGCTTCAAAAATCTGCTCTGAAAAAAAGGAAAAATTCCAAAATATGAACTCTTGGAGATGGGGAAAATGGACGGGAAGAAGACAGCGTATAAAATTTCCCAGAGCAGAGGCGACTGTGTAGGAAAACATTTTTATGTTGTATGGAATCTCCCAAGTATCCATCATAAATCGCATGCCATCCTCAGATATAAGATATAACTTGACTCCACACATGCACCCAACAAAAATCTTTGTCAGCTTACGGGAGAGAATACAAGGACGTTCAAGCTCACTCCTCATGTGCACTCCATTTTTTCACACCAAACAGTTTGGGAATCACCATTACCATCATCATCCTCGTCATAATAACATCAATAAAAACATTTTTATTCTGAGCCACATGCCTCGCCACAAAACCACATTCCTTCTTGTTAGTCAGCTTTTTCGTCTTCTTTTCGTTGGAAAAAGGGCTTTTCCAAGACATCGACGATGCGAACTCGAGTGTGAGTGCCTAACTGCCTACAATCCTTATTGTACATTTATTGTATAATACATCATTGCAAAAATACTATCTGGTCTGCGGACCATGGAATACCAGAAGATGCCACGAGGAATACTATATATCTTATTCTTCGTAGTCACGTCCTTTATGAATATAAGTCCTATGCTACAATTTCACACATACGTTTTGTATTAAGGCAAGTGTTAAGGCTAAATGGTTTGACAACCAGACCAAGTACAAGTACAGCTATGATGGCTACAAATCTTAGAGGGAGGAAAAAGTGAATTCCTACTCAACACAGACGTTTACATGTTGTACTTAGTCAAGGTCGGCGCCCCAAAAACACACACAACATTGTAATCATTACGTTAGGCACTGGCAAGCACTCTGCCCGAGGAGATGGTATTGTGTACTCTCAGAAGTTTGCTTATTGCAAATTGTATGTGGAGACGTGTGTCCACAAACCACCCTTTTTTATAAACACTCACTTTGATAAGTGATCATCTGGCTATTTACGAAAGCATACTTGTGTGTCCAACTTGTCCACGCGATGATCACTGGACTACTCGACGACGCGACATAATAATATACAAAGTTGCTTACCACATTGACTAGAGCAGATCATATATCAGAAGTCTCTCGCTTGTAATAATTATTGTACGAATCTCTCATGTAATTTTTTATGAAATTCTTGATTACGTCTTGGGACAGCCAACCCTCTCCTCATCTTGTTCCCGTTCATGGAAGAAAGAGGTGAATACGGATGGAGACAATTGAGCTTTACTAATAAGTTAATAAGCAAGTTTTTGGCATGAAGAAGACTACTGCGAGCCGCATGAGAGAGCAACCAGTCCAAAACACATTGTATTACAAGCGCTTAGTAAAAATGAGCATCGCGTAGGTATTTTGAAGATGAAAATGCTCTCAGATTTGCAATTAGCTCTGCGTACGAGCGAATGGCATCCATGGCAGGCAGAGGCAGCAAGCCATGCATCTTGATTTACTATAACTTATGAGATGACACACAGGAGCAGCGCACATGGTTCTCCCTTTTCCTTCGTACGTTAGTCTTCTAGTTTTGCAAGTTAGCACACTTCATCAGTATTTCGCACAACAGCCTATTATATGCCCTTTTCAGTAATGCATACTTTTGTAGAAACACAAACACACACGATCTCTAGTACATTTTTTTAGTGTGGACGAGAACTCCCTGACTACTTCTACTTACACCTTTATGGCTAGCCATTATAGAAGGAAAAAAACGAAAGAAAGGATAATAAATGCATTTTATAAGTTTTTGCAGGCGCCGGTCAGGTCGGCGTGAAGTGAGTGAGTTTAGTTGACGATCATCATCGTCGTCGTCGTGATCTTGATATGAGATGAGATCCTTCTCCCTCCACTTTTCCTTCACTCACATTTCGCCTTTCTATCTTTTTGTCGCCATTATAACTGATTCTATTTTACCTTTTCGTGTGTGATTACAACCCAAAGACTACCACCAACCATGTCTTCTCCTTCCTTCTGATGATGATGATGGCGATGATGAACAACATTTACGCTTTCTTTTTTCTGTAATTTTCATATGCAAAATGAACAAATATATCTAACTGGTGATGTGGTAATATGATTAAAAGGTATTATCATTATTGCCATTATGAGCGACACCGCCACAAAACGAACGGATAGATGATATGTGCATATATGTAGGTTTTATACCTTCCTAAATCATCCAATAAAAAAGGCAGAAGAGATGAGAGCGAACCCCAATCACCGTCATTGTTTAGTATCCTTGCTTAAGGCATATGAAGATATTCTCGCATTATGTAAGACCGTTGGAGCCACAAAAGTTTATATAAATACGTGATTTTACAGCCCCGTTTCAAGTAATTGACTTTTAGCAGACATGCTAGTATAGAGTCACACAAAAAGGAGAAATTGCAAACACTCTGAAGACTGGATCCATTAATATCGTTATAAAATGTAAATCTGGTGCACGTTCAGAAAAAAGCAGACAAAGGCCGTGTTTCAGAAGTATCTTCGGGGAGAAAATGAATTTCAAGTGAGAAATGTACAATAAGGAATGCATACCTTTTCTACAAGACTATATATGTGACTTGTGTGTGTGACCAAGTGTTAAAGTTTAATATATGGAGTGAAGTGGATCAAATAACCTTGTGCCTCAACAGAAAAAATACAATCCAGGATGACCGTGGAAGACAATAGAGTTCGCGAAGGTATATCTGTGGTCTTAAAGGAAAAAAGCAAACCGGAACTTCTAATCCCACATTTTTTCGCTTTGCATAATCGTATTTATGACGGTGGAGCGTATTATCATATCACACTGTCACTCTGTCTTTAACTGACTTTTTCTGCCAGCATTTTTTACACTGGCATCCTTCTCCTCTTTCTATTTAACATGTAAGTACGTATATACAGTAGATCAGTAAAAGGATTGTAATCAATCCGCCTCCGTAAATTTACATTTTTTAGTGAATAAAAAAGGTATTGCTATATGAGGTTTATACCTCATTTTCATGCAAGATGTCTTTTTCTAAAGGCACATGAATTTTATGGTGTTCATACAGGATACGCTACATATTACACAACAACATAATATTATGCAGTTCGTTCAATAAATATGTCAAGTGCATTCTTTTCTCGTGTTTTTTCTAAACTGCGCATGTGGTTGTGGTTGGAGTATATAAAACATTTGGAGTCATAAAGGTAAGAAAACTGAGGAGTATGAACAAAGTTTTTGTACGATTTGTTGTGGGTTAAGGAGGAGACGCCAACAGGAAAAACGCTGTATGTAAAAAAGGAATGGATGTTGAGGTGCAGCCCAAAAAACGTTAGGAAAATCATCTTAAGGTAAAAAGTACAAAAACTCACCTACGGGCACCTCAAACTCAAACTGTATCTCTTCGATAAAGGCTATCAAATATGAACACAGCTCATTTACGCAATATTAAATATGTAATAATGTCGTGTATCGGTTCTCTTAAATTTCTCTTAAATCAAAGAATTTGAATGGAAATATATATGTTAGATTTGAGAACAGGAGGTATCACCGTAATCACACTTAGGTCTGATAAATGTGCGTGGGCTAAAGTCATTTTTGAGTCAGCTTTTAGTGTGGAATCCCGAACCAAAAATGCAAATAAATGGCTATACGGTCCACTTGTGCCACTTAAATGTTAATCATGTTAACGAGGATAAACAATTTATATACGAAGAATATTATTACTAGTCTAAAACAACATTAATTATGCGCACAGAAGAATGTAGTTTAGATTTGGTTTGTGAATTTCCCCCATCTCTCTCTCTCTCTCTCTCGAGCTGAGATCGGCAATATTCGAAGGGGAAAAAGTGTAGATTGCATTATTTCTCGTCCTGGATGAAGCAGCACACAGGAGATAGTTGCATGCAATGGTTGCACTAACCTTTATATTGCACGTGCGAAGTAATCTTATTATTAGATTGTATAAAATACCAAATATATGAATTGAAACTCTGATTCGTAGTCTGAAAAAATTTATATCGCAGAATAGAAGTCAAGTTTTGCAATACATTCCTTTTTGTAGGGGATGGAAAATGGAATATGGGTGAATCAAGATCGCATTATATTATTATATTATGATTATTATTATGGTTGCACAAGGTTGACAGTGCAGTGGTTAAGTAGTGGTGTGTTTGGCTCATGTTTTGGCGTGCGACGAAGACGACGAAAACATTAGCGAACTGGAACTTTTGGGATTCCCATGTGATGCTCCTGGGATGATATAGCATTCCACCACACAGCGTGCTCACTTGCCATTTACGATCCTGTAAGAGTGTGAAACACTTCGTCTTCTTCAACGTCTCCTCAAAAACCTCTTCTTCAACTTGTGCAATCTGCAACTGAGAGTCAAGTCAACGTAGAGCTTCGCATCTCTCAGAACTCTTCTCGTCATAATAAATTCCTTTGCGGATGTTCAGCAAAATAACTGAGGGCATCCCCACACACAAAAACACACCAAACCACATGTGCCCAACCAAGAAACGCGCAACCAGGGAGAATGAAGAAATTTTTATACAGATTCTCTGATCTGACATTTTCTCTTTTGGCAACGACAGCAAAATATTTTTCATTAAGTCAGTGATGTACAGTGTTGAGGAGTACACATAAACACCGACGAAATGCAATTGTATGCGCGAAGTTATGTGTGTCGCATAGTTTGTGACCGTGTGCAGCGTAAATATAGCGCATTCCAATGACGAACTTCTACAATCACGGTTTTGCATACGACGATTGAAGATCCGAGTGCAAGTCCTTTCATCGTCTTCGAGTGGGAAAGAAAGCCATGAATTTCTCTACTCGTTTTGCCGTTTGGAGGATTTGGGTTGGAATTTTTAAGAGATAAGCTGTGTTTTTGTGAAAGAAACTGAAGGAAGGTGAATTTTTGTGGTGTTTTTGATTGACATGTGTGATGATATCTTGACTTATTTCGAGTCTCAAATGTCTTTTGTTCCAATTGTAAGACTTGAAGAGCAAATATACACGAGATTCTCCACATCTAATTTCTCGTAGCTCCATACTCTCTCGTTTTTTGCATTTGAAAATTTAAGCGATGGTTGAACATGCGAAAGAATGCTGGAATGTGCAATATTTACTACTAGCATTAGCACACGGAGGAGGACCTTGTAAAATTGTCAACTTTTCCAGGCCAATAAAATTGGAAAATTTGCAAACTAGCCTCTCCTAGGCTTTGTCTGTGACATGATAATGTCCTCAGTGAAAACTGACGATTGACATTCAGCCATTGACTAGGAGAGGGTTCCTTTGCTATTTTCAAGAAGCAACGACACTACATCAAACATCAATTATCAGATTTTACGACAGCAAAGTAAGTTGAGGACTCATCATCAGACTTGCATACAACCTTCATACAACGAACGAGGCCTTGAAACAATAAATATTTGCTGAGCTTTCATTGTAGGAGGAAAGGTGGGAGAGCAACAATGAATGGAAAGATTTCGGTTCAACATGTTTGTGCGCCCTACACACGAGTTTAGTATAAACACGATACAATATCTATGTATATTCTACCGTGGTATAAACCATGCAAATGTCATTTCTCTGGACCTTTGTTGTAGGTTCAAATATGGAGAAGCAAACAAGTTTGAAAGGAATACTATCTTACGATTATGAGATCCCGATCTCGTATTTAAACATCCTAGAAATGCTTACGGACCAGATGAGCCGCTGTTTTATGAAGAAGCATTTTCGGGTTTCCAATATTTACTACAAGGGTACATGCATGCCTAGAAATTTCATTGTTATATATGATATATAAGTATATGTGTGTGTTTTGTTTCAGACATATATACATAAACATGATTGAGCTATTACGTATACAACCACGACTTTGTAATATGCATCCTTGTACTATGTTACGCAGCCATATTCTCGTTAGATTCCAGTTTTGGAGTAGATTGGGTGGAATAGCGGATAATCAGAAAATCATGTCATTTAGGTTCTTCTGTGAACTATTCTAAAGAATAACTTGGCTTCTTCCAATGACCCAACATTTTGTGGTAAGTAGGCAGTGTGTATGAGAACGGTATGTATTACATGATGCAATAATTATTATTTTAACTTAGTAGATTTGTTATGCTATAATATCAAGCCTTACATTTGGTGAAATTTTCAGACCTTATGCGGTGAAAATTCATGCAAATTTCAGATGAGAGAAAGGACATGAACGGCAGTTGGCCAACCATTCAGGGAAAATTGAAAATTTTCGTCTCCAGCATAGATATCTACTACACCAACATCAATCCAGTAAAAATATATTACCCTCTACTAAACTTGCCATGCACAAATCCATCTGTAAATGCAAAGATTTTGGGTTTAAAGTTTAAAACTAATAAATTTCGAAGCATCTTTTACAAGTCCAAAATAATAAACAAAAAATAATAATATTTCCTTATTTGCACATTATGTAAACCAAAGAAGGGTTTAAAAATGCACCCATTTACAATGTTTTACATATTCAGTGTTAATCACCACACACACTCGGAGTTAAATTCACGAATCAGGGGCTGTACATTTAGTATGTCACGCAAAAAATCGGGATTTTGGACCCTACCCCCCTTTCTGTCACGTTTTGTCACATTTT
>JAQFZW010002060.1:0-20202 GCA_034687055.1 Heteromurus nitidus
CACTCGATATGTATCCAAACATTCATGACGATTGTATATTTAACTAGTTCTAAAAATCTATATAACTATTGGCTGTGAACTTATAATCTATGTCCTTAAAAAGTGATTTGCTCTTGCTCAATAAAAATGATTGAATTATATATAGCTTCTTTATACACATCATCTCCCAATCTTCTGTTGGACTCTGAACAACAACTGCCATACTCCGTTTCATACTTGAATTAATTCGGTCAAGAATCTCTTGAAAACTTCCATTTTCGTAAATAGTAAATGCTATTCTCATTCTAAAGCATGTAATCCCACTCGAAATTCCTTGGAAGTCGGAGGAGTTTAAAGGCCACCATAAATGGACGTGCCTACGAAACGCACATACTTTTAGTACATCTTAGGAAACATGTCTCATGGGTTTTCATCTCATAACCAACTCAACTCCGTGATGTGACTGAGAGAGGAGACTTGGCTAAAGGTCATTCAAAGTGAGTGAAGCAATTTTTTCACTTATTTCCAACATCATCACATTTCACAATCCCCGGAGCAGGAACACACACACACATATACACACGAGTCTTGTTTTTTTCATGCAGTAGGTTATTTGTTCCGAGTTGTGCTTCGCATAGGAAAAGCAAAAAAAAATATGTTCATTGCTTCTCTTGTACACATAATCGACCTCGAAAGCTTGTTCCATAATAAAAAGTGTGAAAGGAGAGGAGGAAAATGTAAGAGGAGCAGAGAACATGAGAGAAAAGGAGGCACACACAGGCACAGTACTTGTAGCTGTACATCAACAACTCTCTCTTCTCTCTCTCTCAATATTCTCTCTCGCTCGCTTTTTGTTTCACACAAGATTTTCTCGGAGTACATCGAAAATACTCGAGTGTGGAGAGTGAGTTTTCTGGTGAATGCCTCTTCCTTTCGCTCTTTTGCTTCCTGTTTCTTCACAAGTGTGTGCTCTATAGCAAAAAAGTTTTTCACTCTGAGGAATGTAGTATGCTTCTTGCCATATGTGCTTGCTTCTTATCCATTACACCACGAAGGAGAAAGTATGTTGTACTCTATAGCCTGGCTCTCAGCTCTGGTATGGTCTGGTGTGCAATAATGAAAATTGGAATTGCACACACACACACAACCCATCTCTCTAACTAAACCAATGCTTTCATGCATGCCGAAGAAAAACCCTAATAGTGCATGGCTCGTGTGTGTGTGGTGTGTGCATATGCTCACTAATATCTATATCATCTTTTCTCTAGGATTTTATTGTTTTCAGATCATTCATTCCTCTGCTTTTCATCTTCTCGGCTTCACTAGTGAAAATGTAGTTTTATGTTTATACATTTCCATGTTGTGGAATTCTTTGGAACAAGAAGGAAAATATACTGTGAAAGACGACGCATTTATCATATGTGTGCAGTTTTATATACATACATGACATTAGTACATTAGCACTAGTGATTTAGGACGACTTTCTTGTATCTCGCACAGATACGGAAAAATCTCCTGTCCATTCTCAACGGGGCCGGGGGGAAAGTTCTTTGAGAGAGAGAGAGTGAACATCTGCAGGAAATCCCACACCACACCAGTTATAACATGAATCCTCCGATGGTCTGGTAACGGGAAGTTTCCTCCGAAAGACATAGGAAGAGGATGAAGTTACTCCTTTGGAATTCCGTGTCATAGTTTTGTATTTCAAAGAATGAAACCCACCGACGAAATTAAGGGAATATGTGCTTCATAACAAGTGTGACTTTTTGAAATAACATTGAAAATTATTTGCGCACATGTCAGCATCAGTATGTACCTGCATTTATATCACAAATCACAACGCTACAACATCGGAAAAGATTATTAAATACTTTTTGTGTGTGACCTGAGTGAGAAGGGATCAAGAAAAGGGGCTCAATGAGTGGAGAAAGGATTCACAATTTAGACATTATTTCCAGCTCGACTTTCTGAACTCCCAAAAGTAGTTTTCATGCATTTCTGGATTGATAAGCGATCCAGTCAGCTTCACCAGTATGGAGGGGGAAGAAGAGGTCCAAGAGGGGCTGGTGGATTTTACAGTAAGTATCGAGCTCGTTAAAAAATCGTGCCTTTTGTTCAATTACACATTTAGTTTTTTGTCTTGAAACAAATTTAGTCTTGTTGAATTGCTCAAGTCTGTGGTCTATTTGTTTGAGATGATTTTTTTTATCCCTTTGAATGTAAATTGCATGAAAACATGTTTCACTCCTTTCCCCAAGGTCAAAACTTTGGAACACATAGAAGTTCTCACCATCCACCACCTTCCCTCGACCACCATCACAGACTCCGAACTCGTTCCTCGTCGACAACGACACCCACAACGAGTGGCAACAATGCTAGTAACAATAACAGTAGCATTTCCAACACTAACTCGACTAACAATAACTACAGCCATTCAGCGAATGGTAACACGATCATCAATTCGTCGACTGCTGCTTCCACGAGCGCAGGTCTCCACCAGTACCCGCACCAACAACCTCATCAAGTACATCAACAGCAGCACGTTCACGCTGGCTATTCAGGAGCTTTGGGCAGTCATGCTGGGAACACTACGTCCAGCGTAACCATCAGAGGTGGACAACACAGTAATGATCAGACTTATAAAAATACCAACCATCCCACCTCATTCTTTCATCATCCACCACAACAGCAGCCAGTCTTGGGAGGAGGGATCTTGTCCATTTCTGGATCTTCAGGGGGTGCTCAAAATGCTGCAACTTCGATGAATCCTTCAATGGCCATTGCGATGACTGGAGATGATGGAGCATCCACGGCAGTCTTAGCGTTGCCATCTTCCGCGGCTGTAACTGTCAATCCCAGTAACTCGATTAATGTGCAACTCATTTCCTGTGTGAACATAAATCCTGACAACAGTAAATTTTTACTTCCATATTTCTTATCATAAAGCCTCTTATCCATAATATTGATTAAAACTTTAAAGCATGTCCAGATTGTTCATTTACACGCATAATATGACTCATTTCTCTAATGAACTTTTTAGGAGGAGGTATAGACCTGTCTTGGAGAAATCCTTATCACGTTCCGGGATCTTCCATTAGCAGGTGTAGGGCGTACGCTAGAGATTTACCTCCTGGTTTGGGGAATGCTCCAACTACTTCAAGGGGAACGCGAGGTCGCCGCCCATCTGGTTCCTCATCCTCCGGCCTCGGTAGAAATTCCATTGGTACAGGGACGACCATTGGTGGCGCATCCACACATAGCCAAAGTGCACCAAATGAGACACCTGAAGGCGTGGCTGAGCGAGTACGAGTTAGTTTCTGAAAAAGTTAATTTATTTATATTTTTTGGACAAAAATACAACTGTTCTGACTTTTACAGAGCCTGCGTTCGGAACACACATCCATCGATCGCGACACGATAACACCCCAGCGCTCGTTGTCCCTCACCAGCCCCGACCCCACAGGAGGCGAGCAACTAAGTTCTCGTGGAACGAGTGGTCGAGCGTCACTTGAGAATGACCCGAACTGGGCGTGCACAAAGCGAGTTGGACTCACCCTCTGCTTCCTCGCATTCATTCTGCTTGGAACAGTTGGAGCCAAGTTTATGATCCAAGGGCCTGGCGTGATGGACACCAGCCGAACGGGCAAAGCGGAAGCTGCTGCTTACTTTCTTTTCACCGAGCTCATCTTCGTTGCGTTCGCAATGGCTCTCTTCTTCACAGGCGTTGCCTGTCTCAGGAAGCGCACCAACGACTATCTCCTCCGCCAATTTAACCAGTACATTCTCAACACTTCCGCGACGACCGGAGGAGTGGCTGGAAGTACAATGGGAGGCATTCCCGGACAAGATGCTTACGACTTTGAATACTACGATAGTACTCATCCTCCATCCTCCATGGTAGCCGGAGCAGGCTCACCTGGTCGTGGCGGTCATCATCATCATCATCACCACCACCATGGAGGGTTCCACCATTACCGTCATCATCCCAGCAACGGCTCGTTGCTCGAGGAAGGCGACTACGAAGGTGGCGCTGGGGACTTGACGTCTCCGCACAATTTCCATGGGGCTGGCCCCATCCACTATCCTGCACATTATAATGGTAGTAGCACCGGCGGAGGGAGTTCTCGACGTTCCAAACCTCCTCCCTACCATATCGCATTATTTTTACCTTTGCCAGAGGGAATGGGTGGAGGGAGTAGCCCGACTGAAGAGAACCAGAATAGTAGTAGTCACAATGAGCACGATGGGAATAAGTCTAGTAAATCCGGGGATGGGATTGGATTCATTGACAGTGCTTCCGTCAAAGATGTGCAGGACGCAGGAGGGAATGTTAATTATAGTAATAGTAGCAACTCCCAAGCTAGAGATTCGTCTGAGAGAAATGTCAGGGATGGGGATGGATCAAGGGATCGCTCGGAAACCCCGCCACCTCCATACGAACAGTTGTAAACGATTAATTCAATATAGAAATGTACGCTGAAATTATCGACATGCGCATAGTTTGACATCAAATCTAATCGAAGATGAAGAATCGCTGTGCGCCGAGTTATTAAAAGATTCTTTTTTGCTTGTTAAAAATTTTTCCCCCTTCTGAGAGATCAGAAAATTTGCCTGATTGTTGAGAGACACGTCTAAATGTGTAACGTAAACGGGTACTGAATGGTGCTAGTGCTACATGTGAGATACCTAAAAAATCCAAATTAATATTAGGAAACACGGATGTGAATGTGGTGCTCGAAGTGAAGACACCTTACTTACTTTTATATCTATTCTTGAACCTCTCGTTCGAACCTCTTTGTTTACCTTGTTTCGAATTTGGTTGACACTTTGTCAATATTATTTAATTTTAGCATGACTTTTAATGAAAACGGATTTTTATTATAAATTAAAAGCATAATGGTTTTTTATTTTTCATCCCAAAACTATTTGTAAATTATATTTCGTGTGTTACCAGATGCGGTTTATGCTTTCAATGTTTTTTACCAATTTTTCGCTATTATCTACTTGTGATAATATAATCTCAAGGCGCATTTATTGTTGAGCAGTCTTTACAAACGTTTTCATATACAAATGTTATATTCATATATTAAAGCATATATTTATTAGGGCAACCCGAGAACGTTTTAACTATTCGTAGATCTTAGATGGAGTAAATGTTGATAATTACATGTTGTCTTTCTTACTATATATAAAAGTTATATATACCCCTTAATTATCTAATATCAAACTCTTTACATTTTCTTTTTAAATGTACAATTTATGAACTTCGAATAAAAATTATTTGTTTTAGTCTATGAAAATTTGTTTATATTTTGGGCGATGTGTAATTTTTACTTTTCTCTGAATTTTGCTGTACACTCACTTGTACTTCCGAATGTATATCATGATCGAAATTATCGAAAAGAAAGCTGTCCACAGGCTTATCATCCCTATTCCATTATAAACAAAAGGATGCAAGATACCCAATCCTCTGTACACCGTCGATCGCATGGATTCAATTGTGAAGGTCGTGGGTAGGGAGTAGGCTATCATTCGCCAAGGCCAGAGCTGCATCCCTTCAACAGGCGAGACGCCGCCTTCAATGTAAATAGTCAATGAAATTAAAGCTGTTTTAAACTTGTGTTTTAAGAAGTTAGTTTGCTATATAAGGTCTAGTTCGGATGATTGACCATTTATAAATTCGTATGCAGGTATATACCTTCATATAGTAACAATATTGGAGCCACGAAAATCCCAAACATGAGTGCTTCCACTTCTTCTTGGAACAGAACTCCCAGAAGAAGTCCTGCGCTTTCCCCGCAGAGTCCACACAAAATGCAAATGAAAAAGTAGAGCCAATAGGAGCCAAGTATTTGAAATCCGTACATGAATTTCATGACAAGGAAACAAATAACAGATTGTCCAACAATGAGAGATCCCTGGGTTAGGAAATAGCTGAGCATGATCTCCTTGAATTTCAGTCCAGCCACCCTTGCTCTGTCGAGGGTGCCTTGTTTACGATCTGTTAAAATGCACCCAAGTCCAGCATTTATGTTATTTGTAAAAGTCGACATGTTTTCGAAATACGTTCTTGATTAGCTCATTATCCTACCATTTATGAACAAGACTGAAGTGAGCATCATAGGAATTTCGAAGATCACGCTGAAAATCAAAGCAGTAAGCAAAACATTGTATTTTCGAGTGCGTCGTAATAAAATTTCTAAAAACATGCAATTATGATAGTAAATGACTTACGTCAGGATTATTATTGGGGTTGCGTATTCATGATGAGACCCATCAGCGTGGCCGTACACGGGTTCTCGATACTACAAAAATTCAGCAAGAACTTGTTAGTCATTAAAACCTCAAACCCGAAGACAGACTTGATCATCGCAAGCTTGGAAAATTAACATCAAGATCATGATTTAACAAAAGCTAAAGCTTTGAAAATTTACACATGGAATTGCTTACCACAAATGGCAACTGGAATTCCCTGGAATCTAGGCCGCAAATTATAGCCAAGTTTTTCACAAACTCTTCGTACGAATCAAAAGTTTGCTTAATCATAAGCGAAGATGCAATAAAATCTGAAGGGGACATTAAATTGAAAATCGGATTGTCAACATATTAACAACACTACTACTTATATTTATTTCGAAACCCGTAAATGCCCAACTCTAAACGCTTTTTCGCATCATACTACGCTTGTATAGTTATAGTAAGCGCAACGTACTAGATTGGTCCATTGTAAACCTGACGCGTGATCCGTCAATTGTGTCGTTTCCAGCAAACTTGTTTTCAGCCATCAACCCAGTAAGATGTTGAGAGTAATTCGCAGGGAATAAAAAATATCCCCAGAGTTCTCCTTGGTGGATCTCTTCAACAGCTTGTTCAACTGACTGCATGGGAATCTGGAAATGGGAAATTAAAAGTATACATTTTGTTGTAATTTGGGATAATTTGAACCATTAAAAGACAACTGGCGCATTGGATGATACTGTGTAATCTTCTACAAGTCATTGTAAACGTTTCTTACAAGGTTCATGATATCGGATTTACTCAATTCGTCAATAAGTTTGCAGCTCAACAGTGTAAAATCGCATGATTCCGTATAGCCCTCTCCAGATTCAACCCTCGCTAGATCGCTTATGTTCGATATTGGCAAACAGGCTTGTCCAGGGTCGGATAGCTCGTAGTTGACAACACCAATACTGAGACTTTTCGGGACTGTGCCCACAACGGTGAGTGTTAGGAACAATTGCATAGTTGGCAATATGAGAACCATGGCCAAGAATCTTAAAGAATGAGCAGCAAAATCATATTTTTGTGACTTACAAAAGGCAATTGACAGCAAGCTAATTACGCATCTCTGCTCTTACCCTGGATGCCTTATGAACATCAACCACATAACTGTGGACAAAGCCCGGACTTGTTGAAATATCTCGAAGGTAGTGTGCCTTTTTGAACTTTCACCAGTATCACACTTTGCAGCAGACATTCTTGGCTGGGGACCTGGCTTTGGCTTCCAGTTTTCTTTGAACTGCGCATAAACATTGTAACTATTTTTGGACTTGGTGCTGCTCGTTTGCTCAATCATGGACAATGTTGTATTGCTGATTGACCCTTGCGACTTATTTGACCTCTTTCTTGGGGCTGATTGCAAATTATCATTTGTGCTGGAGTCACTGTTTCCTAAGGAGAACTGATCATCTTTCCGGCACAATTGGAGAACGACTTGTTCCAGTAACTCGCAGTCATATTGTTGGAGGAGCATATTTGGGGCGTCTTCCACCAAGAGGCGACCATTTCTCATTATACCAATCTTGAAGTGAACAGACAAAGCACTTTTCATTACTCTTCAAAAACAATTTAGTAATGCATTATATCCGCATGCAGTCAAGATTTGGGTAATCATTTCGATAAGACAAGAAGGTAACCGTTTACCACATCCAGGCCACAAAGCCAATCGCATAAAAGTTAAACATGTGGAGTGGATGAGTATATTATGTGAATTGATCTAGTATTGATGCAGTACCTTATTGGAAAATATTGCTTCCTCAATGTAATGAGTCGTTATAATCACAGTCGTTTGACGTGTCTGAACCGTCTTGTAAAGGTGTTCCCAAATGCTGCATTCATAAAAAATAGTTATCATATTATCAGTTATTTAGGGATATATGTGTGTGCATCTTTACATCTCGATTATGTGAACTTTCCAATGTATGCACATTGCACATTTTTTTGCATTTTCCAAATAATAACGCATTGACGAAAACGAATGCATCGAACCACTCTCACCCAACTTTAATTGTTGCAATGTGCACATTTTGCTGTAGTTCTTACAGTCATGATCATGACATATAAGCCATGAATATGTTTTTATAAAGCTTAGCATAAAAATAAGACGTACCTCTCACGCAACAAAGGATCTAATCCGACAGTCTGAAAATGTAAGCAATGAGAAAAAAATTAGTTTGATAAAAACTCCAAAATATATCAAGGTAAAAAAGTCAGAAGGTGAAACTTCACCATAAAATATATACTGAGTATGTCTGCACTCGACTATACGGCTAAGTGGCTGCAGAAAAACCATATCATTTGCATTTCTGACGTTACAAAAGCAAATTCAAGCATAAATATTGTTATTTGTTACTTTACCGGTTCATCAAGAATCAGGAGTTCAGGACTATGGACTAGTGTTAAGGCCAATGACACACGGCGACGCTGTCCACCGCTGCAAAAATGACGTTGACACACTGAAAATGTGGGTCATCGTGAATTATGTTGTGCACATGCTACTAATTCTACGCACCTGAGATCCTTGATGAGCTTAAATTTAGTTGGGAGCTTGAGAAAGTCAGCAAGAAAGCGCCATTGTTCTGTCACATCTTCGCTTGACATTCCAAACAATCGTCCATAGAATGTTAATATTTCCCTTATTGAAAGTTGATCATAAATTGCAAGATCCTGGAACATAAATCATATTCACTATGCTAAAAAGGGTTTCAATAATATATTTCCTCTCTTATATCTCGGAAAGTGCAAGAACATTACTTGTGGCATATATCCCAATCTTTTTCCCGGAATACCACTTTCTTTCGTTCCAGGGCGATGACCAAACACACTGATTTCTCCCGAATCCCAGTCTTTGAGTCCAACAATACATGAGAGCAGTGTGGTTTTCCCACATCCACTGGAGCCCAGTAATCCATATCTGCGTAAACCGATTAGGTCATAAAAATACAAACTACCCTTGCCCTTGAACCAGAAGGAACAAAAGTTGTAAAATATCAATAATAACTTCACTCACATCGTTCCTCTTTGCACATTCATGCAAAGATTGCCTAGAACAGGTCGACCTTTGTCATACGATTTGTACAAGTTGTCAACACAAACTGCCAAATCCTGCTCTTGTAAATCTCCCTCTGGCACATTTCTCCGATTTCTTGTGTCTAGCTCATTGTTAGCGGCACATATATTCACTGCTACCGATCTGTTATCCAGGGGGACCGAATAGGCTTGATCATTCCGAACAAGATTTGGCTTAAAGCCAATTAAAACGGGATTATCATTTGACATGTTGAATAGTTTCCACCGAAGTCCGTGACACAATATGCTCACTACTAAAAATCGCACTACGCTTGTCCGCGGCTTCCTCAAGAAAACATTCACGATCCCGTATTAAATACAAAGCCACAAGTCGGTTCGCAAATCGTATTTGTTGTGAAGTTGAGAGCTTGATCCTTCAAGTTTTCTGCAGACATTGTGACTGACTTCACTCCCTGATTCAAATGGGCTCGTAATAAGATCGAAAGCAGGTAAATTGCTAATTTAATATATCTCCAGGTACTCATAAAGCCAAGTACACTTTTAACAGTAGTAGCTTTGGGATTGCTCAACACTATACAAGAGGAAAAAGTTATTCGTGTGTTTTGAATAAGATAGTTCTTTCTTTAGGTGGAATATGGAGCGTTTTGTGTGAAATCATATAAAAAGGCGAGTGATGTATTTAGGTATGTGAGCATGACCACATCTTGAATATAACCAATTTGATATAACGTGCAAAAGCAACAATGCAATGTGGTCTTCTAGACATGACTGATCTCTCACATTGAACAAAAGAGTACAAAACTATAAGCCCGTGATTTGAACTTACAGACAGTATCCTTAAAGTCTGGTGTGATATTTCAAACAAATTTTTATTTTTAACGACGGCTGAATAACGAATAAACTGTGGAAGTAATCGCGAAATCAAGGAGTATTTTGCTCCTCCTGGCCTATATTGGGTCCCTTTCATTCATTACATGTACTTGATACCCCAATTTAATCACCATTACATTTTAAGAGTTGCTTTGTTCGACATTCAAAAGCTCTTCTTGGATTACATTCACGAGGAAGTCTCCTTGTTGGTCAATACACGTGAGATCTGAGAAAAACGATAGTAGTTACAATACAATCTCGCGAATGAAATAATTTTATGTCTGGAAAAAGTTGCATTATGATTTTAATTTTCCTTGTCCACATTCACGTCACCTCCTGCTCCTGTCAAAAACACAGAACGTAGCTTGAATATCTGGAAGAAATATGAGGTTCTCATTGTACTCAACAATGTATAACACGAGCATGGGCATCCAAAAATATTGAGTTTGCATGTGTATATATTTAAAAGATGGATCTCAACTGTCGACCTGAATACAATTTCCATGTTTTACTTTGCTAATAACTAAAACTACTAAAAACCAGAAGTTATTAAAGGAGGAAAAGATACATATCGAGAACAAGGTAAATTGTAAATTTTGCAAAATGTCTTCAGATTTCTCCCCGGGACCTGATAGGCCGTGACGTTCGATGGCACATGGAGAGAACAAACAATTCCCATAATCCCTGGGATAATTTTGTCTTACGAAATTGAAACAATCCACATCTTTTGAAATGCCAACTGCGAACTATAGCTTCCACACAGTTAATTTCCTTAAGAATGACTGACTTCACCTCATTTGTCATTCTTATCGGTTCATCGCAAAATTTCACACTAGGCTGAGGCAACTTCACTTCGTACTTGATTCTAATTTTCAACATCCACGCGTATCATACATTTGACTTAAGCAAAAAAAGTCGTTGCAATAGTAGTTATTTTATGCCATATTTCCAGAAAAAAGCAGCATGCATTTGATGGTGAGTGGATACTTTAGCTGGTGCAACTAATATGGTTAACCCAGCGGAATTCTAGAATAAGAAACTTTAGAATCATTTAATCATGGTGGCGGAAAGAATGCCAAATGAAAATATTCCCTGGAGTGAATTTGTTCATCTTTCTCAATTGCGTGAGTGAATTTATCAGGTTCATAAAAAATTTCATAACAGATTAGTACAAAAACTTGAGATATGGAAAAATGTGCAATGATAGTATGGAAATTGGGTATTCCATACAAAACCAGTTGTACCAATATATATGAAGTTTTACTTAACTAACCAAGTTGGATAAAAGTAATAACAATAAATTACAAATTCATCAGTCACACGAATGTTGCAAGCACATAATCAACCTCGTTGCACCTATTTCATGTTTCCCGTCGCAATTTGGAAGTGGAAATGAATTAACTTAAAGAATCAAAAGTCGTTAGAACATATATGTAAGTAGGCTAATCGGTAACATAATTAAGTTCTTTATTGTCACATTGTAGCTGTATGAAAAACTAGGCAATTTATTTTGCGTTATTCGCATGCACATAGGTACAATACACAAACTATAGGTTAAGGAAAAAGAACCATGTTTCTTATTAATTATGAAAGGTGGATAACTTGAAGTATATTATTTTATCTCTAATTGTAAAAGTGCAAACCCTTTGACAGATCAATTGAATCTTATATCAGACTCCGTATTATGCATGTACAACACTAACACAAAGGATATCGGCTTATGATTTGCCGCTAGGAAAAATGCTCCTCATACTAAAAGCAGACAAAGATGTGGTGGCGACAGGAATGAATTTGCTGGAGATGATTCCTCAAAAATTTTGGACTATGCTGCGGGCAACTCCAGTCAGTAAACTGTTGTGGCTGGGGACACCAGCGTTGTTCATGAATTCGCTGAGTACAATCAAAAGATGAACTTGAAGTGGCAGAAAGTATGACTTCCGCACTATCGGGGGCAAGTTTTGGCAGGATACAATGGATGCCACCGGAAATACAATCCATCCTCTGCTAAGCAGTTTTATCCCTTCACTTCAGATATGCCACGGGGCTCTTTGCGACGACAATTAATTGGGATGATTTATCAGTAAACCACTTTTGTGTGCTGAGTGTGCATAGTATAGAATATTTAATTAAAAATATTAAAGCAGTGACATTACTTTCTCTTCTTCCAGGGCAATGGATCGTTCAAGAATACGTGTGCTTTCCACTTTTCAAGGAATATCAAGTACATCGATTCGATCTCATACGAAAACAAGTCATGATGTCATATTTATGTCATGTCATGTTATATAACAAATTTAAAGTATTTTGTGTGAGAATGAACAGTGGACTACTTAAGCACAATCAATCGGTGGACTTTGAATACTAAATTTGATTTAGAGTTTGTCTCCTGACCCTGACCAAGACATATGTATGTGGATATCGAAAGCTTGAGAATTAAACCTGTTTCAATTCTAACGACATTCGTTAGGCCCAGAAAAATGTGAGCTGGCGTCTCAGTTCAATGGTACAGGTACCAATTTGCATTGCCCGTTATCGTGTGTTTCCCATGTTTTGTACCAATTTTCAATATTACTTCCACACTTGTGGTACATAATCTCGAGTCGCATTTATTGTCGAGCAATCTCGTCAACCGTTTTCAGATACATATCAAAGGAACAAATGAAACAAATGAAGGAACATATTATTATGCTTATTCTTAGAAATACAAGTATTTGGTAGGGCGAAACTGCTGTATGTACTTCTTATTATTACTATATAGAAGGGATATCCCTTAATATATCTACATCGATTATTTAGTTCGAAAACTCTTAAGATTTTCTTTAGAAACGTACAATTCATGATATCAGAACGAAAATTGTCCGTTTTGGTGTCTGATACTTACAATATGGACACTACTTTTCTCTGAGATTGTGCTCATTTGTACTTCCGAATGTACATCATGATCGAAATTATCGAAAAGAAAGCTGTCCACAAGCTAATGACCCCAATTCCATTATAAACAAAAGGATGCAAGATACCCAATCCTCTGTACACAGTTGATCGGAGGGATTCAATTGTGAAAGTCGTAGGGAGAGAGTAGGCTATCATTCGCCAAGGCCAGAGTTGCTGCCCTTCAACAGGCCAGAGGGCACCTTTAATATAGTCAACGAAAAAACGCTAGGTTATATTTGAGCATTAAAAGTTTGTTGTTGAAATAAAATCAGACCTGGATGGTGGACCATTTAAATTTGTGTATAAATATGTATACCTTCATATAATAGCAATATTGGACCCAAGAAAATCCCAAACATGAGTGCTTCCACCTCTTCTTGGAACAGAACTCCCAGAAGAAGTCCTGAGCTTTCTCCACAGAGCCCTCCCAAAATGCAAATGAGGAAGTAGAGACAAAAAGAGCCAAGTATTTGAAATCCGTAAATGTATTTCATGACAAGGAAGCAAATCACAGATTGTCCAACAATAAGAGATCCCTGGGTTAGGAAATAGCTGAGCATGATCTCCTTGAATTTCAGTCCAGCAACCCTTGCTCTGTCGAGGGTGCCTTGTTTGCGATCTGTAAAAATACATTCAAATCTAGTATTTCATTTTTTGTACAAAAATACTGGAAGAACGATGTTTGTTTTAGAAATTATCTCATCATACCATTTATGAATAGAACTGCAGTGAGGAGCATTGGAATTTCGAAGATCACGCTGAAATCAAAGTAATGAGCAAACATAAATAATACCATCGAACACATCTTAATGAAATTCTCCAGGTCTTCAAAAAATATTTAAAGCATACAATTATGAAAATAAATTACTTACGTTAGGATTATTATTGGGGTAGCATACTCATGATAGGATACACCATTGTGGCCATAAACCGGTTCTCGATACTACATAGCAAAAAATCACAAGAAGCCATGGTACATCATTAAACGGATCACAGTTTTAATGCGTACTATACATTTTTAAACTATTGCCTCACTATATCAAGTCACTTATGAACTTGTATTAAAACCGAGCATCAAATTATTTCTGCTTTAGAAACATGTGCAAATATCGAAAATTCCCATCCAGATCATGACTTAACGAAAACACTGTCTAGTTTATCGTGCATCGTGCAAGCAAAGCTATATTTTTGTTATAAATACTTTTTATCCTAGTAATCTATACACATACTACTATTTACCATAAATGGCAACTGGAATTCCCTGGGATCTAGTCCACAAGTTATGGCCAAGTTTTTCACAAACTCTTCGTACGCTTCAAACGCTTGCTTAGTGACCAGTGCAGCTGCAAGATAATCTGACGCGAGACAATCAAATGAAATGTCATGTATCTAAATGCCCAACTCCAAACATCTTTCCTCCTCCAATGAATAAGTACGCTAAACTTACGAGATTTGTCCAATGTTAACCTGACGCGTGAGCCTTCAATCGTTTCGTTTCCAGCAAATTTGTGCTCAGTTATCAATGCAGCAAGATGTTCCGAGTAATTCGCTGGGAATAAGAAATATCCCCACAGTTCTCCTTTGTGGATCGCGTCAACAGCTTGTTCAACTGACTGCATGGGAATCTGGGAATGTATGCACGAGTAAAAAATTATATATTTTTCTGTAATTTTATATAATTTGAACAATTACTACAATTAATAGCCAACTGGTACATGATACAGCAGTGCTGTATAGATGCTGCTGATAATGTGCAAGATATAACTGAAGGAATTTTCTTTGTTACATCAAATGCATCAAGCGTAGAGTTTACATGTTGGGCATGAAATCACAGATAAAAAGATGTGTGCTTTACTCACAATAAGCATGGAATCGGCTTTCGTAAATTGAGCAATAAGTTTGCAGCTCAACAGGGTAAAATCACATGATTCCATATAGCCCACTCCAGATTCAACAGTGGTTAAATGGCTTATGTTTGATTTTGGCAAACAGGCTTGTCCAGGCTCGGCTAGGTCATCGTTGACAACACCTATGCGGAAGCCTTTCGGTTCTGTGCCGAGGACAGCGAGTGTTAGGAACATTTGCAAAGTTGGCAATGCTAAAACCATGACCAAGAACCTAAGAATGTGCAACAAAACCACAGCGGTGATTGAAACTCATTTTTCCTTTGTATGAATCACATCAAGTTTTAAAAAACGAGTGTAACTGCTCCGGAAGAAATGTCCAGTTCCACTTACACAGGATGCCTCATGAACATCAACCACATAACTGTGGATAAAGCTCGGATTCGTTGAAATATCTCACAGGCACGCCTGCCTGAACTTTTATCATTATCACACTTTACAGTAGACATCTTTCGCTGGGGACTAGGTTCCCAATTTTCTTGGAACTTTTCATAAACGTTGTAGCTATTTTTGGACTTGCCCCCCGCTTCCTCAGTTACTAACAAATTTGCATTATTTATTGACCGATGCCGCTTATTTGACCTCTTTCTTGTTGCTGATTGCAATTTGCCATTTGTGCTGGAATCACTGCTTCGTGGGGAGAACTGGTCATCTTTCCGGCACAATTTGAGAACGACTTGTTCCAGTAACTCACAGTCATATTGTTGGAGGAGCACATTCGGGGCGTCCTCTACCAAGATGTGACCTTTTCTTATTATACCAATCTAGAAGTAGACAAAGGATAAAAATATGTCATGAACATGATGTATGTGCGCGGTCAAGTTCAAGGCCTTCATTCTGACAAGGCAAGATCATTGTTATATAGAAAATGATAAGGTCTCAACGTAAATCTCAATATTAATTGGTCAAGTTTTGAGCGAGTACCTTATTGGAAAATCTTGCTTCTTCAATGTAATGCGTCGTTATAATCACAGTCGTTTGTCGTGTCTGAACCATCTTGAAAAGGTGTTCCCATATGCTACATTCATAAAAATAGTACCATTATTATCATTTGAGCATGCAGCGATGTGCATACAATAAATACATACATATATTATATGTATGTACCCGCAAAACATCCATGTCGCAAAATTGTAAGAACCTTTCAATTTACAAAATTGCTAGACGACTTTTATGGCAAATTGCAAGTTCTGTTTCTGTCTATACGTAACAAAACGAAAGTGATTGGGGTGCAAGTTTTAAATGCAGGGGTGATAATAATTTGCCTCTTGAAAATAATAATTACACGTACACTTCAAAAATTTAACACAAACTCCAAACTACAAAGTTATTTACAATTATCTGGATATAATTACATAATGTTGTGTTAAATTTTTTTACGGTATATGGCCGATGCCTATTGTGAAATCCGCAATACGGACTAATAATAAGAAGAGGAAGAGGAAACTTTGAAACCACATGCTGTACACCAGTATACCATTAAACTTTTTAGTCGTAAATGTTTGCAAAAACTAATCTCACTCAATCAACTTGATATTGTTGCATTATGCAAACTTCCAAAGAATTATTCTCAGTTTTACCTGAAAAAATCGCCATAATTTTTTATGAAGCTTTATAAAAATAAGTTTTCATCCATACCTCTCACGCAACAAAGGATCTAATCCAACGGTCTGAAAATGCATGCAATGAGAATGAGAAAAAGATTAGTAAGATATAAACTACAAAAGAGTCAAGTTGTATAAGTAGCTGAACTTCGTGCTATTATTTATAAAATGTATTGTATTTTTGTCTGGATAATAGGGTTAGATCAGTGAGATATGACCGCAAACAAACTATTTCTCACGTTGATTAACGTAATAATATCGGGCATAAAACGTGTTTCTGTTTGTTTACCGGTTCATCAAGAATCAGAAGCTCGGGGCTATGGACGAGTGTTAAGGCCAGTGACACACGACGACGCTGTCCACCGCTGCAAAAATGACGTTGACACACTGAAAATGTGAGTCATCGTGAATTATGTTGTGCACATGCTACTAATTCTACGCACCTGAGATCCTTGATGAGCTTAAATTTAGTTGGGAGCTTGAGAAAGTCAGCAAGAAAGCGCCATTGTTCTGTCACATCTTCGCTTGACATTCCAAACAATCGCCCATAGAAGGTTAATATTTCCCTTATTGAAAGTTGATCATAAATTGCAAGATCCTAGTTCAGAAATAATATTCGCTATGTTAAAAAGGGTTTCAATAATTCATTTGCTCTCATAAATCTCGGAAAGAGCCTTACTTGTGGCATATATCCCAATCGTTTTCCTGGAATACCGCTTTCTTTCGTTCCAGGACGATGACCAAACACGCTGATTTCTCCCGAATCCCAGTCTTTGAGTCCAACAATACATGAGAGTAGTGTGGTTTTCCCACATCCACTGGAGCCCAGTAATCCATATCTGCGTAAACCGATTAGGTCATAAAAATACAAACTACCCTTGCCCTTGAACCAGAAGGAACAAAAGTTGTAAAATATCAATAATAACTTCACTCACATCGTTCCTCTTTGCACATTCATGCAAAGATTGCCTAGAACAGGTCGACCTTTGTCATACGACTTATACAAGTTGTCAACACAAACTGCCAAATCCTGCTCTTGTAAACCTTCTGGCACATTTCTTCGATTTCTTGCTTCGAGCTCATTGTTTGCACATATATTCACTGCTACCGATCTATTGTCCAGTGACGAAGGATATGTTTGCATATCATTGTGAACAAGGTTTGGCTTACAGCCAATTAAAACAGGATTTGAAAGTTTTGACATTGTCTCCACCGGTTATCTAAGAAGACAAAGTTAATGACACAATGCTGCACCCTATCAAATCTCACTTCGCTGATACGTGGCGTCTACAACGAAGAAAATGCACAATCCCATGTTAAATCTGTTCGAGTTTATAACAAAGCAATAATTTGATGGTACATGTAAAAGTGGAGAACGTGCTGCCTTCAGTTGTCTGCAAGCTTCGCGATTCAAATGACATCATTAGAACTTGAGCGCAAAAGTTAAAACTAGCGGTTGCAAATTACTATATCTTCACACAGGTACACAGAAATCTACGAATTCTAGAAATAGCACACGTGAAAAAGCTATTTGTGTTATCCAGCAAGATATTTACAGGTATGAGTAAGGCTGAATCTAGAGTATAACCAGTTTGATAAAAGGTAGCTTGTAAAGCAAAATGCAGCAAAGTGGTTCTTCTGGACAAGGCTGGCCTCTCACTCACAATCACAACCAACAGACTGTAATGTACCTTATAATTATCTTTAAGAATTAGATTGGTAGACTGGTAACCCATTTTCATGACAAAGCATTCAATTCCAGAAGTATGGTAGAAAATCGCAATCCTTAATTTATCGCAATCAACTTGAAAAAGTGTAGGTTTTGGGAAAGAGTTTATATATCCACGTGTAGTTTTCATCCGATGGGGCTGCTTAAATAAATAAATTGCGATAATTATTGACGCAATCAAGGAGTTTTTCCTTCTCCCTCCCAGACCTAAATATTGGCTCTCTTTCATTGGTAAACTGAGTTCTTCAGGTTTGATTTCACAAAAGAAGCTTATTTTTCTACGTGAAATAAGGGCCATCCGCCATCCCAATCAGCATTTAATCATTATGACTGGACGAGACTGCGAGTTGTTTTGTTCGACATTCCAGAGAACTGAGAACCTTTTATGATTGCATTATGCCATTCATGAGGAAGTCTGGTAGTTCATTATTACCTGATATCGCTGTCTTAGCTAAAACGTTGGTATCTAAACTCGAGAAGTAAATCCTTTTGCGTAATCATAACAGAATATATGCACCTGATGAAAGTAGCAAGCCAGAAATATACTTTCAATTACGCAATTTTTCATTTTTCTGCCATAACCCTTTTGTACTAATATTTTCGTGTCGGTTCTTGTACACAAATCTCGTCCGATTTTTGTGTGTTGAACGTCTAGAAAACACGTCTCAACAAAATGAGGACAAATGAGTATGGGCATGGCTAAAGCTAATTCACACATTAAAATGAATGAGACCACGCGTATGAGGAAAATACGGATCTCATTTTTTTTTGTCTGAGCAAAATTACTATATTTTAATTTTCGAATGACGAACACTAGAGAACAACGGAAGTTCGGTCTTAAGGTGGAAAACATTATGCGCACTAGATTTGGCCGGCAGTAGATAGTTTGATGACGACAGAGTTGAAGGTTTGAAAATAAAGCGGATTATGTAGTTTATGTGGTGAAGACTTCAGTCAGGTAACGTCTAACATATGATTTACGCTTGAATAGTTTTTGTCGGTTCATCGCATAATTTCATACCTGGCTGAGCAAGCTATAGGTACTAAATCCTTTACGTCCACGGGCAAGGAAAAGCGCCGGACTTCGTTCGTGAGAACAACATCGTTAAATTGTTAGGGAATGGGTTTTTTAATTCGACTTACAAAACTAGTAATTTGGAAATATCTACCCTGCGGGAGATATAGAGTTGGAAACTTTTGGAAAACACGAGCCTATAATTATATCGGGGGAAAAATAATGACGAATGTGAATATTGACTGGTGAGTGGTTTCAAATATATGGAATTTTTGTAGAATGAAGTTAAGTCATTCTAAGCTACTAGGGTGTTTTCAGAGATCGTTAGCAGACTTTGATCAGCCATAACTTTTATAAGGTTCAATAAATTTTCTCCTCCTTTTCAACATAACTACCCATAAGCATTATAAACTTTTCCATACTATTCCCTAGTACCTCAATGTCTTTTGTAAATTATGAGGCGAGTCGATGTAAAAGCTATGAAATCGCCGATTTTTGGAATTTTAAAATTCGAAGATTTTAAAATGGCGTCATTATACATTCAGTCCAATCAGACAATTGTCTCTTCGGTCTCCATCTCATGGTGGTGAACGTAGGTCTTGTCTCCAGTCACCAGTTGCCCTCGAAAACAAATATCCATCCAAAGAATGCATGTCGAAATTTTGACTGAATTGTTGCACTTAGATTTTCTTTCTTCTTCGGTAAGGACCTTAGAAATCCATCTGGCACAGCGCAGGGATATGCCGTGAGCAAAATTCAGTATCCGACACAAAGAAAAGATGCCTTTTCTCGTCTTATTTGCTATATTACTGAGAGTGAAACGTCTGTCCCTTTCCACTACAGTTCGAACTTTCGATGCTT